>DF358907.1:68739-84804 GCA_000787875.1 Solanum virginianum | reverse complement strand
TAGAAGTGTGCCAATCTTGACTTCCAACAATTCATGTGTGAAAGGGGAAGCTTCATATTGTAGGCTTCTAGAAGTGAGCCAAACTTCCAACAGAAAGAATAAGGAAAATGTGGGGTAATCAAGAATTATTTCCCCTTTATCTATAAAATAGAGAAAAAGTGTTGTCCTTGTATTAGGAAATACTTCCTTTAACTCTTCAACAGTCAAGTAAAGGGGTCCCACTTGCACCGTCGTCATTGTCACTTGGTTCGACTTCGGCAAATGATTGATTGATAAATTTTTTGGACAAAATATATTTTCGAAAGTTCTTCTTCTTCTGCATAAACTTTCTTATAAAGTAATATTCGAGTCTGTGTGAAAATCATTGCTGATTCTTGAGTTCGCTGAAAATTACAAGAATTTGAGGTACCACTATTCTGTAGTTGTCAATCTGTTTTATCCTGAGAGGAAATAATTCATAACCTCGGGTACAGTGAAGGGATTAAATTCCTTAAGGACACACAGTGTATTCTGTGGACTCAGATTGATTTATATTTCGTTCAATTTTTCTTTGTTTACTACTTTTGTTATTGTTTGAATACAAAGAGGATAACACTTGCTCATATATTAGTTATATGGCTTTGTAAATTGCAACTCAAACATCACATTAATATTAGGAAAAAGAAATCCCAAAAGGAAAACTGTTTACAAGTGGTTACCACCTTACTTTCATATCTTTCATTTTTAACTATTCTCGCGTGTTTGATGCTACAAGAATATATGTACTCTAACAGTATCGATAAGAAAGAACCAATGCTTCAGTGAAACTACTTGATAACATCAAAATATACATCAAAGTTTATAGTTTAATAAATAAAATTACAATTTTAATAATTTTCTCTTACTTATTTTTTTAAAAAAAAGAAGAACTCAATCCTATATGATACAAATAAAGTATCAATATACTAATAAAGTAGCAGAAAGTAGTGAAGCCAATGTCATGTGCAAAATAAAAAAAAAGTGAGATAAGTGGGTAAATAGTTTGAGTTTGATCCATTTTTAGTAAATAGTTTTACAATTAGATCCATTTTGTGTAGTTTTCTCTTTAATATCATATATGAACAACTTATCTCCTAACCAATTACGAATTGTAATATTATTTATATAAGATTTAATACTTACATAACTCACCTAAAAAAATATCATGAAATGAATGAACATCTTTTTGCAATAGGGCCTAATCCTAAACAGAATGTCTACATTGCAAGCATGTCCAAAGAATTTTGGTTCAACATCCCTGGGGTTACTGGTCCATGCCACAAGCCCATAATGAGCAGCCTTTACTTTTGTCAGACCATAGTTGGGCTGAAATTGCAAGAGTTTGCACAAACTTTTACATATCAAGAAATTGCTCTTATTAAATGAATGAAAGAAAAATTACGAACATAAGTAAATATATACTATTTAATTAGTTAATATAGTCATAATTTGAATTAATTATGAGTCAGAGCAAATATTTAGTTGTAATTAAAGTTTAATTTTTGTATAATTCATGCAATTTATACAAACGTTGTGTATGATTATACAAAAGTTGTGCGCGTATCAAATTGTATAGCGAAATATACAAGCACTGTGAATTGGATAGCTAATTATATAAACATTTTGCACAAATTGAATAGCGAAACATACAAACACTATACAAAACCTACAAATTGTATAGCGAATTATACAAACATATATAAATATTGTGCGAATTATACAAACGCTACTATAACTATATTTACGAAACGTAATTGTCCAAACTGTAGCTATGAAGCATAATTAAAATATTTTTTAGTGGCTATTTGCAAAAATGTCCCTTAAATGAACTAGTGAAAATCAAGTCCAAATATTCAACTATAGCCAAAATATATAAAAACTTTTCATCTAAGTTGGTGGAATTTTCAGAGTGTAGCCTTTTTGAAAGGCTGGTGTTTAATTTTTGACCCCTTTAAAAACATATATTTCACAAAAAATTTCTCACTTAACTGCATGATTCATCGGTCTTAAATGTTTGTGCTTCAAAATTAAATTTATGTCTAGTGGAGCATAAATTCTGCTACATTTACTGCAGTTCTTTATATTTGAATCTTCTATATTTATAATATTTCACTCAGTCACTTGATGATGCCCATTGGGTGGATGTTACCGGTACTCGCCCCAATATTTTTGCATCTCTCCATAGTGTAGGTATAGGTACTAGCTGCAGTCAGAGTTAGGAGTTTGCAGACGATTCAGAAAACATTGATGAGCATCAACAGCTTTGAACGTTCTGCAGTTCCTTTCTATTTTGACGGTCATCTTTAGAACGTGACACATAATTATGATGTAAAAATACTTGTTGAGGGAATGGAGACAAAAGTAAAATTAATATTTGTTGGGTAGAATTGAAAATGAATTTTTTGTATCAAAGTGTGGTAAGATAAGTATTGCCCCAATTGGCCAATTACCCCTTCTCCAAGCTACCAACCAAATATAGATGCTGCATGAGATCTCAAGTTGCCTCATTTGCCTAAACATTATCAAAACTTTGTACCAACCAATTTATTTTTTTATCACTCTCATGATATGTATATTCAAATTAAGAATTAAGCATATGGTATCAGTCTAAATGGTTTTATTTGTTTGGTTCTATATGTTAGGTAAGTAATAATAGAAAAATTATTTTATTTGGTAACTAAATAGATTATTAACTTTGGTAAGAGTTGTGCAGATTGGATTATGCCCTTTGTTTAATGTATCTAGACTCAACTTATCGTAACCCAAGCAATAATCTCCGGTAGGTTAATAACCCCCTACTTATACACGTAGTCCATTTTAATTTATTTCATTAAATTTAGTCAATTTCATGCATCTTACACTCTTAAATAAATTATAGTTCGTCTGAATTTTTTTACTAAAAAATTACACTATATATGTAAGATCATTCAGACGTTAAGTGACCCTATTTTTTTTTTTAGGATTTTATTTTTATGTTTAACCTAATACAAATTGCTAAACCCGCCCCTGCCTCCACTCAACTGTTAGGATCGAGAGAAATAAGACTATTAGTATGAAGATAAATGAGAAACAACAAAAGAGACAAATATTTAACGTGATTTGGTCAATTGATCTACATCTACAAGAGGAGATGAATAGTCCATAATATAAAAAAGAGTACACAAAATCGAGAGAAAATAACTTCACCAATTCACTCGGAATAAAAAGAGGTTCACACACACTTGTGCCTCATACTTTCGATCCCTACACACAACTATGAGGCCCTTATGGCTATATTATGAATGTTACCTAGTTAGAAAAAATGAATCTCTATTTATAAAGTAATACATCTTTTCCTACTAGAAAAAGGTTCATAAAATATGAAAATTTTGATTTTCCTTTTTCTAAAAAAAAATAAATCGAAACTCGGGACAAAAAACCAACACCGACTCCTACACTCACATGCACTAACAAATCCACAAATCATAAGAAGCCGACAAGATCATTTCCACTAGATTTATGAATAATTGGAAGCAAATCTATATCTAAATTTGGAAGAACAAAAGTAAATCTTCTTTGGAATATTATCTTGGTAACATTAGACCAAATGTAAATTAATATTTTTTTACTCAAACACTAGTATACGTCAAACATGTTAAATAATAGATTTGTCTCCATCAAAGTTGGAATCTAATTATTACGTGTTTAAAGGGGTGGAATATAAGTAGGAAATAAAGGTGATGTATACTAATTACTATAATTAAGATCGAGTGCTTAGCAGCTGTATTTACGAGGCTGCTAATTACAAATTTCTATCTCGAGCGGGGCTAGAATATTAGACTCGGATTCGACCATACTCAATAATTTCCGTTTAAATTTTTTATTAATATTAAAAATTTATTTAACATGTATAACAGTTAAATTCATAATCTCGTTGCGAATACTTGATATTGACAATATTATAGACACATATAATAAAAGATGATCAGTTGAACATCTTTCATTAAACAAATTTTTGGCATATATATATTGAAATTTTTTATGGCATATATATATATATAGAAAATTATAGTAATAAATATATAAGTAAAGAATTATCTTGTATGCTTTTATATATATATATATATTAGATTTTGAATAATTTGTAATGTAACCTGATCTTGTCACTAAATATTAGACAAGTGGGTTTGATTAATTAGGTGGTTAGTTGAACACAGTTTATTAAAAAAAAATTATGGCATATATAGATTGAAAATTTTTATGGCACGTGTAGAAAATTATAATAATAAATGTATAGGTACAAAAAATTGTCTTGTATGCATATATATTAAATTTTGAATAATTTGTAGTGTAACTTTGATATTGTAAATGAATATTAAATAAGAGTGTTTGATAAGGTGGTAAACACCTTTCTTCTAATCTGGTCGGGCCAAATTTGAGCAGGTTATACTAGGTCAACATAATAAACGGATTAAGACCCAATTCAATCCGAATTTGCTTGGAACAAAATAGGTTGAGTAATGTGTTATAGAGCAGGTCAACACTCAATCCAACCCACATTTTACTAAGTTTTACTTATTTTTTCCATTATTTTTTGATATTTTAATATTTAATAAAATTATATTTTCTTTGCTCTGGCTATATAAAACATATCAAATTAAAAAAAATTGAAAATTTTTTTGACAAGATTTTTATTGAGTCAACTCGGGTGGTATATAAATATAATTTTAAGTGAATTAAAATAGATTGAGTTGAGATTAATTGAGCTTATAAATGAACAAGTTATTAACCTGCCCAAATTTCAACAGGTTGGCCACCCTTATTCTAACCCTAATATTGTAGCTTTGAGTTCCCAAGGAACTAAACAAGGTTAAAGTTCCTAGGGAAAGATTTTTTTAAAAAATCTTGTACATATTAGAATAATTTTTAAAGTTCAAATCATCACTTCATCTCTTTATTTGTTGAATAAATTCTTCAATAGAGAATAAATCAACAAAAGAAACGAAATCTTTACTCCATGATTTATTTTTTATTATAAAATTTTGCTTGGATATAGAAGCGTTTGGAAGTTGGTGTGTGTGGCTGCTCTAGTAAAGCAACCAAGCCCTTAAATAAGAACTACTTTTTTATTTTTTTGGCATTTCATGGTGCTGGTTGGATGAAGAAAATTGATAGAAGTGAAGAAATTATACCCACAAAAATAAAGTTAGATTTGGATTCTCAAATTTATGCTGATGATACGAGGCCTATATAAAGATGGACTAGCAAAAGAAAAAGCAAGTATTTGGATTTTACTTTATATTTATGTAACATATGCTTTACATGAGGCTAGCTAATGTAGGATGATTGTAATAGGCGGTGGCACCAACAACAACAAATATATTTAGTAAAATACAACAAATTTTATCATTATCTCACAGAAATAAAGAGGTTATTTTCGATAAATTTTACCATTGTCTCATAGAGATAAAGAGGTTATTTTCAAAAAACTCTCGTCAAACAAATATCAATGATTGTAATAGGCGACTAATATTTTTTTAAAAAAGATAAACATGTTGCAAGTCTTAAAAAACAAAAAAAACCCATAGTCAAACTTATAATTAACGAATAAAATCTTTTCCTTATAAAAGTTAGACAATTCTTGTTGCTTTGAATAAATTTTTATTGTGCGAGTTGAGCTCAAAATTTAATTTGACACAAATTTTATTATAAGGTTTTAAACAGGCATTCTGAACTTGAATTGCTGAGCTATATGTCACGACCCGTCAGTCTTCCATAAAAATAAGGAAGAATCTAGAGTCAACAACAAGAAACCAGGGTCTTGGAGAGGTTTCCGAAAGACTCTAGAACATTCTGGATGGCAATTAAAGCTCCTTAGAAGACTCTAGAATGTTATAGTAGAATCATGTAGACACTTAGAAAGATCTAGAGCCATGTAGTCCAGACTTAGAAAGTCTTAGAAAACTCTAGATGTGTAAAAAATACTTATAAATAATTATTATTTACAATTTAGCTCCTAAGGAGTAGTATAAATAAGAAGGTCATTTATTTCGAAAATTGTAAGCATTCTCCAAGCAATACAAAGTTTTCTTACTTAGTTCTAAGTCCATGATATCACACATATTAAGAAAAAATAAACAAAGACAGTTTAATCTTGTTTTTTTTTTCTTTTCATTTTTACTCTTTTTAAACTCCAAATACTTATTTAATACACCATTTATTCTAATAAAAAATTCAACCTTAAAAAATTAATTAGTGAAGAGCAAAATGGAAAAAAATTTCAACATATCCATTGAAAAGTGAACATTCAATTATTTTGAAAACTCAAAAATTATCCAACAATTCATTCATTTTGAAATAAAGGGAGTACTAAAACATATCTAAACTTTTATAAGGAAAAACTTTTAATTTTTTTAACATAATATATATTTCCTCCCTTAAAAAAAATGACCTCTTTCTTTAAGATGGTATTTGGTACATTTGACGTAACTTTAATTTAGAACACAAAATTAAAAAATTTTATTTATTTTCTTAAACTCACGTGTCAAGTTAAAATAGATAAAAAATTTAAAAATAAAATGAATAATTTATTTAAAATTTTAAATTCACATTTTAAGAAAAAGAGTGTTGGACAATGTCAACGTCAACACAAATTTGGACACTGTTAAAGGAATGGGACCCACGAATACAGCAGTCAACGTTCATGAAACTTTGTCGTGAGTAGGAATGTTGCAACTTGTGTCTTTTGATGAATGAAAGATATTATAATTTTGAACAACTTGCAAATTACTATTTTTTTCTTTCTTTTTTCCTATTGAATTAATCATCAACTTTTATTGATGAGAGACCAAACAAGTGGTTTTTGGAACTTGTTGCTCAGATGTAGGATTCTGATTCCTATTTGGGTTAGATTACCAAGATTTTCTTTTCATACAACTGTAATAGAGGCATGCATATTAAGAATTTAAAAATTATGTGCTCTTGTAACTATATCTAGTCAATATCATGCATCATACATTATGTATTATACTCTTTATAGAATTGAATTAATAATTTTAATTTTGAAGACCGTGAAACTTGTTTTTATTTTAAAATTTCGACTAAAATAATCTTTTCGATATTATTTATCTTGTTTTTAGATAGTTTATCATCATATAGAAAATATGAGCTACGCGTGAATTGTGTGTGTCAATAACTAGAATTAATAATTATTATTGGGATTGCAATGAAAATAGATATTTGCTAAGCAGATTTCATAGTTAAACATTGAGTACAATAGTTGTTGGGATTTTATGTAAATTAAATTATTAATTGAAAGAAGAGAAAATTTAATAAATGACAAATTCGAATGAATGTGTCTTGTATTATTGAAGGAATGTGTCTTTAAATGAAATGGTGTATCCTTTCATTCTTTAGTATCACTAATTCTATTTAAGTCCAATTTCTATAAATTCTGACAAAACTTTATGAAATATTTTCTTTACAATATTATTCAAAGATTTTTCTTTTCTTTTCCAAAAATGAAGTTTTGCTTTCCAATAGTATTTCTTCACTAATTGCTTAGTACAGAAATTTATAGGCTCGTCATATCCACTAAAACTATTTGTGTATATACTCTTAGCAATCTCGAAGAGGAGAGGGAGCAAATATCGTTATAGAAAAGCGTTTTTGCACGTGTTTCAAGCCGTCAATTTTGTGTTTCTAATTCATATTATCAAAGTTTTATTTAGACCTTTTTCTTCATATAAAATTTTGTATCCTGGATATATATTTTTCAACAAAAATTACCAAGTTCATATGAACTCAAATTGTATGTTAATACATGTAGGAGTGAATCTAGAGGTCTGATTATGAGTTCCTATGATATGACATGAACCAAATACTTACCTTTTAACTAAAGTCTTCCATATATTTCAAGAAACCTTCTTACTATATATAAATATTAAAAACTTGAGTTACTATAAAAAATTATAAATTTTAAATGATGAATCCACTTGTTCTAACAAGTTAAATCCGCGCGTGTATGAATATGGATTTCAATGATTTGGACGGGGAATACCTCATGATGAACCTTGTAAGAGGAGGAGTTTTTAGTTTTTAAGTTGAACAACATGTCCTGTCTTTCTATTAAAAAATATTTTCTCTAGCTCTTAAAGAGTCAAGTAGATGAGACCCTGATGCGCCATCATGGACGCTCGCTCAAGTCAGTTTTGACAAATAATTGATTGATAAATTTTTTAAACAAAGTTTATTTAATTAGTCTCAAGATTTTCCTTTTCTAATATTAATGATAAAGTAATTTTAATTTAGTGAGTTTTCGATTGTTATTTTCTATATTCATTGAAATTACAAGACTATGGCGTTCTTGAAAGAGACTATGGACGAATGATGTTAACAACGTTAACCATGATGCTTGCTTGGGATTTTTTTTCGTTTAAATGCTTGTCCTTTTATTAACTTTGTCTTCGATTTCGATGGTTAAGTCTTTATTTGTAGACAATAATGTCACATCCTTAATCACGTACTTACTTCCCTTGTCTTAATTTATATGAATTAATTTAATAAATTTGTGATTTTAAATAAATTATTAATGTATAAATATTTTTATGGCTAGAAAATCATTTCATATTTGAATTAACTTTTTCCTCTAAAAATACGAGACATAATAATTTTAAGTTGAATAAAATAAGTTGAGATAAAATTTATACCGTACATTCAACATAATAGGTATAAATTTTGTCCCAAATTTAATTGTGACATATTTCATTGTATCTAGTGGCGGAGCCACATGGTAATCAAGGGGTTCATCTGAATCCACTTCGATAAAAAATTATATTATTTTTATATGATAAAAAATAATTTTATATATACATATATCTATATATACACATATAATAGATGTCGAACTCTCTTGGATTAGTTCATATATTTACTTCTTAAAATTTTAAATATTTTTAAAGAAAATTCTGAATACATCAATGATTGTATCTCACGTGTTAAACGAGTCCTAGAATGTTCCAAAAAAGTCGTACCATCAAATTTATAAGGTGGATCTAGAGTCTTACCTAAAGAAATTCTCTATGATTAACAAATAATTTATCAAAAGCTAAGTTGAAGTGCCATCACATTTAAATTGAAAAGGTTGCCAAAAGCAATTGTGAAAGGTACCAAAGGCGGTGAAGAATGAGAAAAAATCTTAAAATAGCAGCCATTTGTAAAGAAATAAGTACAACAATCAATTAACATACCAATAATTCTCATACTGTTCATACACAATCATAAGAGGCTCCAAAAAAAAAACTATAGGATATTTATATATGTGAATTTACTGTAGTATACACGTGCCAAAATAAGGTGGAAATTTTATAATGTGGGGGAGCATGATTGAATACAAACTTTAAAATTACTAGTTTTCGTACGTAAATTTTCCACCCTCCTTTGGAATGATTTGTGGCTATGTGAACTTCGTACCAAATAAACTTTGTCTAGTAAGTAAAATGTGTTATACATGACTATCGGTGTTCATGGTTCGATTTGAATCGGTTATTAATTAGAATTATAATCAAATTAATTTAGTCGATTTGTGGCATCTAGGGGTGTTCATGATTTGGTTTGGATCGGTTATTAGTTAGAACTATAACCAAACCAATTTAGTCGGTTTTTAAATTTCTATAACCAAACCAAACCAAATGAAAAACATAACCATCGGTTTGGTTATTGTCGGTTTGGATCGGTTTGGTTTATTTTTTTTGGTTAGTTTTCAGTTTGAAAGTAATAAGTTTATAGAGAGCATACACATCTCGAGAGATACAAACACCTAGTACATAAATAATCCACAGAAAGATACCGTGGATTCAATTAAACAATAGTACTTGAGTTATTATTACACGAACAAAGTAGTTTAGTTAAGCAATACTAAAGTCATTATATATCAAATATCAAATATTTATTGGAAAAACACTCAAGCTCAACTATCAAATAACTACCTGAGGGTAAGGGGGTACAAGAAAATTATATGTCAAAACACTAGCAAAAGAATTTTCAAATATAAATGGTAAAGTTAAAGATTTAAGTTCATTAAAATATAATAAAATATTTATATATTATTTATGAATACTATATAAATAATTATAAATTTATATATGTAATTATTCTGTTCGATTTGGTTATTTTTGGGGTTCTTTTTAAGTAAAATCAAACCAAATCAAATAGAATCGATTTTTAAAATTTAAAAATCAAATCTATCCAAACCAAATCAAATATCAATTTTTTTAATCAATTTAATTCGAATTGCAATTTAATTTAATTTAATTTTTTAATTATAACCGTGAACAGTCTTATACATGACGAGGTTACGAAGAACAATAATATCGTACGGTATCTCGTTTTAATTTAAAAAAATAGTACATCCTTTGTGTTTCAAGTTATTTGTCGGTTTGACTCAACAATGAAGAGATGTGGTCAATACGTCCCTTGAATTTTGTGACGTTGAATGTATCATATATGGTTTTAGTGTAAAGAGTTGCTATTTTTGGATAGAAAAGAAGACATTTTGCTCAATATTTATAAAAACAAATATTTGCTGCTCTAGTACTCTAATTTAACAGTAGCAGAATTTTTAGAGTAGGTATTATTTTTAATTTTTTATTATTAATTAAAAGAAGTGATAATTGGAATTATGCTCCTAGAATGTGATTTGAGATTTTTAAAAGCCTATTTTTTGGCCACTAGTCTTTATATGAGCCTTTGATCATCAAGAAAAGAAGTGAATATTAATGATATTTCTTGAGTTGAACAGTAAGCAGCATATTTCTTTTCTTTTCTCTATAAGTACGATTTGATACTCATAAAAGAGATGCACCACAAATTCAAAGAAAATAAATAAATTATTCCTCCATTTTTTTAAAAATAAAATTATGTGGTTGTTTTTTACTCGTCTATCATTGTTATAATGACAAAAGAATGTAATCAATAGGACTGGCAAAATTAAGTTCAATTCGACTCAATCTGTTAATGATTGGGTGGGTTAATTACCTATTCTATTACTAGCTCAACTCATCTCATTTCAATCTATCTAAAATTGGGTTGATACGCAATCCGAATTAATTCGACATAAATCTTATTAAAATATTTTCAAATATTTTTTTTTCAATTTAATATATTTTATATAGTTATAATAAAGAAAAATATAATTTAATTAAGTAGTAAAATATTGAAAAAGAACAAATAAAATAAGTAAAACTTTATAAAAATTGGGTCGAATTGGATCTTGGCCCGTTTTATAACTCGTTTTGACCTAACACATTTTGATCCAACTAAATTCAAATTGGGGTGGGTCTTGACCCGTTTGATGTCTTAACCCATTATAACCCGTTCAAATTTGTCCCACTCTGCCCAATTGCCACCCCTAGTAATCCCGGTGAAAAAATTTAAGTTAAATATTTTTAAATAAGAAAAATGTTACTATACTCTTTTAAAGATACATTAATAAAGGAAGCACATAGAGAAAGGAGTAATAAATAAAACGGAAACAACTTAATTAACAGAGTTATGAGACTTAATTAACAGAATTATGAGATATCAAATTAAATAAGTGTGACTTTTTAACCATAGATTTTATTATTCAAAATAGTGTAATTATAAAGATTAGGTAAAAAATATTACTTGAATTTTATACTTATAAATTAAAAATATATATTTATATAATTTTATGATTTTAAACATGTCATTTTGAAATAAAAGTTGTTAAATTAGATAAAAAGGTACTCCTATTATTTTTTTTAGAGGACAGTGTACGGAAGGAAGTAAGAGGTCGTTTGGTGTGGGAGATAAAAATAAATAGTGATGGGATAAAAAATAGTGAAGGGATAAAATTCTGATTTGTTGTTTGGTTGACAAGTTTGGGATAAGTTATCCCATCATTTGTACCATAGTGATGAGATAAGTTATCCCATATACATGATAGGATAACTTATCCCATAATAATTAATTCCAGAATAATTAATCTTGAGATAAGTTGTTCCCAACCAAATGACCCCTAACTTTTTAACCAGAAGGTTTGCTACTGCTTTATAATAGTTTCCAGTACTATAAAATTTTATTTACAGTACTTAATTAATATTGTATCTTGTTTATAATTATTTAAATTTTATTTTAATAACAACAATTAAAACACTCCTAACGTAGTTATATAAGCGGGTTTGAGGAGAGTTATGTATTCATCTCTTCTTAATATCACCATTAGAAGCGTTTGAAAAAATCGAATCGATTGATAAATCGAATCGAAAAAAATATTATTAATTTATTGTTATTGAATTAATAAATTTTTAATAGTTTTACAAAAAAAATATTGGGTTATCAATTCGATTTTTAGTATTGAATTAATTGTAACATCACTTGATACTAAAGATACTCGTAAGTTTTCAATGTATAATCATTTTGTTGGAAAGTAAACTAGAATATGAGATCAAATATTGTGTATTACGTATTAAGTTTACTCGCTTAATTGATTTATTTATTTTACTGTATCTCATCGTATTGTTTCAAATTGTTAAAGAAGTCATATATTTATTTTATGAGTATTTTCTTATTAGGTAAATCAAAAATTAAATTGTTAAGAACAAAAAATCGATAAAAAATATTTTATTAATTTATTATTTATTTAAAAACCAAAATAAAATAAATCAAATTAATACTACATAAAATTAAAATAAATCGACCGATGCATGCCCTGATCACAATAACCTAAATCTTTCACATTGCCGTAACGAGAGTAGAATGAACTATTGCTCAGAGGAGAGTGGGATCGTCAAGTCCTGCCACGAAAATAGTTTTTCTTTTTTTAAAAAAATATTTACTATTTGATATTTATATTTAAATTTAATTAATTTAAATTCAAGTCGTCTAAAATTTCATACAAGAAAGCATTAAAGAGTGTACTTGGAGGTTGAGTAGTATTTTGTGTTCCCCTGGCGTGTAACGTGTTGATGGTACAACACAATCTGCATAGGGTCAGTTTGAGGATCTGATAATGCCTACCATCTTATCATTCATCAAAATATGGATTCGTTTTCAACCAAACTACAAAATTACTTTCAAACCTAGCTTTTTTCTTCTATCTCCTTTCTTCAACCAACTAAATTTTACTTTTTTTTAAAAATTTTATTCGTTATTTTTTTCATTATATTTTATATAATATTCTTTGATTTGAAATAATATTAAATAAAAAATAAATTTTTTAAAAATATAAAACTTAAAATAATCTTTAAGTAGTTATATAGATATATAAGGTGGCATTTTTCTGAAATAAATCAAAAAAGGAAAATGTTATATAAACTGAGGTAAAAGAGAGCATTATTTTTAAAATATATATTTACTTTTATTTATTAATTTTGACATACTTAAAAAATACTCTTTTTTCATATTTTAAACTTAAATTAATTTTTTCGTAAAGATCTTACACTAATTATTATTTAATAAAAATTATACGATAAAATATTTATATCGATAATTATTTTTTTAGTAAGCATATCTAATCAAATAAGACCATATGCCAAAACAAGCCAAGCCACGGAGTTTTTAGTCAAATCATTAAAAGCCTGTGAGAGCATACCGTAAAAGGTGGTTTCCATTTGCGGTATTTTCGTCAAGCTTGTATGAATAGTGAACAAGTCTAGATATTTGCGTTGATTTTTTCAATGAAACTAAGCGTAAAAATAAATAGAAGAAATATATTTAATATTTTTTTAAATTATATAATATATATGAAATTATTTATTGGTTTGATGTATTGTAAATTTATGAAAAATGGAGTTGGTAAAAATAAATTTGGAACACTTCTCTAAGGGAAAATTAATAAGTTGAAAATCTTAACTAATAACTTTAAAATTATTTTATTATTTTAATAAATTTAAAATTATTTTAAAGTAAACAAACTAAATTAAAAATTTTATAGCCCAGTTTCAGAATCCTTTGTAGACTGATCACTGACACATATGTCTACCTCTCATCACTTATCAAACTATACATTTATTTTCAACCAGACTTCAAAATTACTTTAAACCTACCTTTTTACTTCTTCTCTTTTCCTTTGTTTACCAACCAAATTTTACTTTTTTCGTGAAAATGTTATTCCCTTCATCTGTAATACTTTTTAATTTTAGAATGATGTTTTAATTAAAGAGAGTATTATTTTTGAAATATATATTTACTTTTATTTATTTATTTTGATATATTAAAAACTATATTTTTTTCATATTTTATCGTAAAAGTAATTTTTTTTTTCAAATTCTAACACTAATTATTATTTAATAAAATAATATGACTAAATATTTATGCTCATAAATATTTTTTTAGTGAATATATGAAATCAAATATAAACAAAGAAAGTATATTTAATAATTTTCTCTAAATTATAGGAATAATATATCTAAAATTATATATTGCTTTGATGTATCGTAACTTTATGAAAAATCGAGTGGTAAAATAAATTTGGAGCACTTCACTAAAGGAAAAGTAATAAGGTAAAAATCTTAATTCATAATTTTAAAATTAGTTTTATGACTTTGAAAATTATTTTAAAGTAAAAAAAAATAATTAATATTTTTAAAATTTTTTATAATAACACAAAATGATTTAAAATAATACAGGCTGTAGTGTGTCAGCATTAATGGAGTAGTGGGTACTAGTAGTACTACTAGTGCAGTTGTATAGTTGAGGTAAGCAAGGGTAATTTTATTGGTGACTTGATTGCAAAGGCAAAGGTGGTCGATCATGCAGACGGCGTTGCAGAAGATTGACTGGACTCGCGGATCAAGAAACTGCAGACATGTCTTTTTAGTACAAAAGGCAACTATACTGCACTGCCATTTGCCAATCTGGGAGGCGACTCGTCAATTAAGACATACATAAAATAACGTGAAGCCAGGACAATGGCGGGAGCTGCTTTAACGCATTAAATTACTCTCTTCGTTGTTTAAAAATATAGGATTGTTCAGTATAAAAATAAATAATATAGGGATTAGTAATATAAAAATTAGTTATATAAGAATTAATAATATTAAAATTATTTTTTATTGTATATTTAGTTTATTATTTTTTATTTAATTTTGTATTTGATTTAAAATTTTATAAAAAGTTTCTTTCAAAAGTAGATTTTTTTTTTGTGATTTCTAACTAGTATGAAAAATAATATTTTGTCATTATATTTGCTATTTTCTCACTTCAATTACTTGAGAATAAATAATAATAATTTTAATAAATTCATTATTAATAAAATATCAATCTTTAATTTAATAAAGATAGATTATTTATTATTAAAATAAAAAATATAATAAATAATTGTAAAATAGATAATCTATATTTACACATAAAAATTTGAAAGTTGAGGTCACTCAACTTTGAATTAAAATAGAAAAGATGGTAAACAATTGTAAATAAACTATCTATATTTACAAATAAAAATTTGAAAGTTGTAATTTTAATACAGTGTTTATATCTTACGACGAGGTTACTCAACTTTGAGAATAGACTTTATATTATATCAATAAAATCACTCAACTAAAATTAGTTATAAAAAATTGACATGTCATTTTTTTTTGTATTATGTAAATATGAAACTACAAATAAATAAAATTTAAAAATTTGACATGATAATTTTTTTATTTTTATATTATGAAAATATGAGACTGCAAATAAATAAAATTTGTAAGCATATTTATTTAAATAAATTTACTAATTTCAAACTACAAATATAAAATATAAAACCAAGAAACAAAAAAATATAAAAGAATTTGAGGAATATTTTTGTCTTTTTGTATTTAATCTCATAGTATTAATCCATGGTATTAGCTAATACCACCAAATGGGAGATATTAGCTAATATCATGCGTATAGTATTAACTAGTACCATTGTATTAGTATAATTTTCTACTAAATATAGTATAATTAAATACCATTCCCCTAATCCCTAGATTATTTCCTATAATCCCTCCTACCAAATAACTTGTCAATTTTTTGGCTCAGTTGTTTAAAAATATTCAACCTTTTGGTGTGATATTTAAAAATATC
>DF358907.1:1260-68702 GCA_000787875.1 Solanum virginianum | reverse complement strand
TGATTTTTTAATGTGACATATAAGAAATAATAATTTTATAATAAAATATAAAATTATTTTATCACATATTTAATTAAAAATATTAGATAGTTCTTGAATTATTTATCTTATTATTTTTGTTTAAATGATGAACTAAGTTATGACTTATTCTAAATAATTTATTTTGAGATTAATTATCTCAAAATAATATCCCAAATGACCCTTTAACATACTATAAATGATTCAAAAATATTTTGTTTCTTCCATTGAATTAAATTTACCCTTCTTTTATTATTGGATCAAAATATCATTATTAAATTATAAATTAAAAATGTTTTTTGAAAAACCCAGAAAAGTCCTAAAAGAAAGGTTTAAATATCGTCAAGAAAACAAAAACTTCTAAAAAGTAGACTTGATGAACAAAATAATAATAATCAGAAAATCTCTCAATGTACTAATATTTTTTTCTTTAAAAAAGAAAACATCAAAATAAAAATAAAAAAAAGTGATCAGGGGGTCTAAAAATTGTCCC
Organism: Solanum virginianum; assembly: GCA_000787875.1. Taxonomy (NCBI): domain Eukaryota; kingdom Viridiplantae; phylum Streptophyta; class Magnoliopsida; order Solanales; family Solanaceae; genus Solanum; species Solanum virginianum. Next base: position 68,191 of record DF358907.1, on the reverse strand, counting down.
AAAAAATATGAAAAGAAGTTCACTTTTAGGATTTGAAGCAACCTAACACACAAAACATAAAAATTTATAATTTAATACTGATTTATGTTAGACAATAACACTAAAATACATATTACCTATATAAGAAGTAAATTTATATTTACGTCAAAGTAATAGCTTATACTTTGATGAATTTAGAGATAATGATATTTTTCTTCTCTTTTATAATATTATATTATCTTGTAATTATATGTATGTTGGTTGATAATTTGTTTGCATTTTTATTAGATTCAATTTTTGTTTATAGGTATACATGTTTGAAGGAGTATATGTGTTTATTTTAAAGTTGAAGGACTTTTAGAAAATAACTCTAAAACCCTACCCAAAAGAGTTATAAATTGATACTTAAAGTAAATATTTTATTATTTAATTATATTATAATAAAAACATATTAACGTATTAATTATAATTCATATCAATGTAGACAGGATGTGCATTGAAAAAATATAGAATTATCAATGTGATTGTGGTGCAATAGTGTACGTTTTTAATTTAATAAAAACTCTAATGCGGATAAACACCCAATGAAAAAAAAAGGTATATATAATCATAACTACATTCAATTATTTTGTTTAGTATTATTAGTATCAAATAAAATGAAGTTAATTTTGTTGGTGCGATAAGAATAGAAAAATGACGTATTTATAAATTTGATAATATGAGATAGTAATATTTATGTAATTATGTATAATCGTGCGGTCAATGATATAAGTTAGACACATAATAATTTATTTATTTTTATTATTAATTAACGTGCTACACACGTGTAAAACACATTAAATTAGTTAATTTTTAAATAACTCACTCCCAATTAAATAACATCTATAAATTAATTATACATAAATAAAATTTCAAGTTTTTTTCAAGTATATATTATAAAGAATCAATTTACGTACTCTTTTCATTTGACATTACTTGTCAAATGTTTACTCCAAACCACGTAATTTAAAATTCTTTTTCAGTTTCATAAACTAAAACAAAATCCAACAACAAATTAAATATATAAATAATTAAACTCGACGTAATTAATCCCAAACCAAATGACGCACGAAAAACACGGTCATTCAGTTTAGGATGGCGGCGCCGTTACTCAGAGGAAAATAGTAACGCCTCCCCACTTTCTAAGCGTTGCTTCCTCGTGCCTTTTCTTTAACGTTTTAACTGTTTTTTCCTTTAATTATTCACATGATTAGTTTTTAACCGTTTCAATATATTTATTTAGAGTGAGATATGTAAATAATGCATTTTAAATTCAAAGTCCTATATTCCTAGCACGTCAATATCAATAGGGATGGTGTAACCTTTTTAGTTGTTTTGAATAATATTAAATATGGTGTTAGGGTATTATTTTACATTTTTACTGTCTCAAATAAATAAAAAATATATTATAAATTATGAATTAATTTGTATCCTAATTTTTTCAAAATAATAAATAAAATAATTTAATTCTAAATCGCGATATATGTGAACAACTCTAACTAATAATTAAACCATACCGTTAATACTCTTACGAATGGTCAATAAGAACATATCGAAAGTAATTAATGTAATCATCAAAACAAGCAAAACAAACAATATAAGCTAAACAACACAGTCCTTTACTATTTACTAGTTCAGTGTACATTTTTTGCACGTATGTATCACGTCAAATCAAATTAAAAATTTTTGACAACTAAAAATGAACATACAAAGTATAACTCTATTAAAATGGTTGATGTTTTTTTAAAAAAATTATAGTAATGGAGTTTTTCACATTTAATAATGACTTAATTATTAAGAGTAAAATTGAAAAAAACTAATTATTTCCTAATTATTTAAATTAACAACCAATTTAAAATAAGGGAAAAGGGTAAAAAAACACCTCTTAATTTTATTTTATTGTTTCACTTTATCCCACCGTTAAAATAAGTTTATTTATACTCCTACCATTAACAAACTCACCAGATTTGCCCTTAAATTTGACGAATTGTCCCAAATTGATGGGGCAAACAAACTTATTTTAAAATAAAATTGGTTGTTAACGGCAGGGGTATAAACAAACTTATTTTACAATGTAAAAAATATCATTTTATGTGATATTACTCTCTTTGTTTAATTTTATATGACATTATTTGATTTGATATTTATTTCTTTTATTATTCTCTTTTTTGTGTAGGGAGTAATTTAGAGCCCCACTTGTGATAATAACGTATTCTCTTTTCGCCTTCATTCTTTTTGCCCTCAATCTATATATCTGGCTTTATATTGTCCTCTACAAATATTATGGTTCTTACAAGAAAAATATACCAACGAATAAATTTCACTAGAAAATGAAAAGTAGAGAACGAAAAACAAAATGGCAATATTATAAAGTAATATACATATATATATATATAAAAATTAGCTTTGTGTGTTGCACAAAATTTGTTTATTCATGAAAGGGACCAAAAGTTGATACCCTTATGCTGAGGTCCCCAAGATATAAATTCAATGTTAATAATAAGAATTAATAATAACCTCTGTAATTCCTATTAAAGGTCATTATAATAAATATTTAAAAAAAGAAAAAAAAAGTGAGGATCGTTAATTTTAATGGTATAAGTGAGCAAGAAAAGTTAATGAAATACATTTTTGGATCTAAAAATGGATGACAAGGACATTTTAGGTTCAATAGATAGATGAAGAGTATTTTTGTATCATTTTCAACAATTCAACGATATTTTAGGCCTTTTTTCTTATTAATAATACATTAATTTTCTTATATCTTGTACTCGTAGCAATAGTACTTACACCATTCCATATTAAATGGGTACTTTTAATTTAATACAGTAATTAAGAAATTATTTATTTTGCTCTTTGTTTATATTTATTAGTCTCTTAAAAAAAATTGAATTTTCAAAATCAGTTAAACTTTCAAGATCATATTAATTGTGAGGATAAAATAAAAAAATTATTTAATTCTATCTTAATTAATAAACTACCAAATAATGTGGAATAAATAATTTTAATAAAATGCTAATCTAATATAGAACGGAAGAGTACTGTACTTTGATAATCAATATTAATTCCATATAAACAAACTATGATGTAAAATTTTATGAAGATTTACATTCATTCCCAACCAAACACTCCTAACTATCCGTACCAAAAAGTAATGCATTCCAAACCAATAAGTCCAAATTGCCGATAATTGAGTGTACTTGCTAGGGTAAAAAGAAAGTATATTTCAAATTGTTAATTAATCAAAATTATTTTTTATTATTTTCAAAATGCCTTATAAAATCAGTTAAAATTAAGTAGGAAACCAAACAAAAAAGTGTTTTTGGAAATTTTCTTAATAGTATTTTGACCTAATATCAAAATATTTTTTAATTTTGTGATCCTAAACATATCACGTGGTAAGTTTAAATTAAAAATTTGTCAAAAAAATTAATCACTCTTTTTTAAACAGATAAAAAAAGAAATTAGATCATTATTTTTTAAATGATGAGATATTAGGTATACCCGATTCTTAATTTTACTAGAAGTGAATTAAAATGACGTTGTTATAGTTCTTCGTTTGAATAGAAATATTCTAAAAAATTGAAGAAGCAGTTGTCTCATTTTAATTGAATTTATGAGGTAATGCATGCATATCAAGAAAAATATTCAAAGACAAAATTTACACCATACTTTCTACCATTGTCCTTTGTAAAATCATAAATATGTAGTCTAATTTATCTCATAGAAAATATAAAAGTTCAATAAATGAGATGACAGATTTGGAAAAAGTTTCAAATATTCAACTTGAACTTTAAAATAAAATATTGAAAGAAGCCTAAAAAATTCAATTAATTTGAGACGTAAGGAGTAATGTTTAATAATTATAATTTACTATGCAATAAATATTGCATTTATTTTCACTTGATTCAAATAACAATTGTGTTCGCACAGAATTTTTTTTGCTTCTCAATATGATCCATGTCATCATTTTTATTCCCCCCCATCAATTCTCTTATTCTATTTAAATCCAAATTCCATTACTTTATCTCTACCCATGACTTCTTAAATATTTTTATTTTTAATTGTAATTCTTTTTTTATGATTTAAATTTTTTGAATTTTGATTAATATTTTTTGAAATAATTTTTTATTGCAGTAATATAAAAAAAATTCTAAATTTATATTATTTATCATCTATACTATATTAAATACATGAAAGTATTTAGAAATGTTGTTTGGACCTATTGTCCTTCGTTAAATATTATTCTTTAGACAAAATTATTTTTTTATTATTTTTCTTAATTTATTATCTAATCTTTTATTTATTTAGTTTCACAATTCACTTTTGAATTAGAATTTCTTTATATTTAGAGTTATTTTTGATTTAGGAAATTTTATCTAAACAATTAACTAAAATTTTGATTATCAAATATTTTGTCAAAAAATCATGTAATATAACAATTGTTTTTTAAAAATTAAGTAAACTTATGTTGGAAACATTAAACTACTCTTTTTATATTTAGGAATCTTTTGTTACATTAAATTTTAATTAATAATTATTATTTAATAACAAATACTATTTATTTATATTTTTTAAACTTACGTGGCATATACGTGCAAAGCACATGCACTGCACTAGTATAATATAATTTAAAATATCTAAAAATTAAGATTTTAATTAACTTTAAATAAAAATATTCAACATAAATCGAAAAGGAAAAAGTTTTTTTTTTTTTTGTCAAATAGATGAACTCTAATATAGTCCTGTTGTTATTATAAAATGGGTTAATTACAATCATTCCTTATTATTTTAAAAAATTGTTAATTCTCTTTTTCTAATATAATACTCTAATTTATAAAAAAAAACAATTATTTTTCTTATTAATCCTCTATTTAACCGTTATCTCACACTCTTGGCCTTCTCCACACCTCCACTGCCACCTTCTCTTCTCCACTTCCCTTCTCTCTCTCTGAAATTTTTTTCACATCGTAACTACTCAATACCGGCAAACCCAGCAGTTTTGAAGCTCTGAAAATGTATTCCGAGGACTCTCTTCTCTTTATACCTTCAACTGCTGTTCTCAACTATGAACTTCTCTTCTTTTTTCTCCTTTTTCTGGCTGTTTTCGCCTTCTGGCTTACCCCCGGAGGCCTTGCTTGGTCTTTTTCCAAGTCTCGGGTTTCAATTCCGGGACCCTCTGGTTTACCTGTTCTCGGGTTGGTCTTAACTTTCACTGGTTCCCTCACTCACAGGCTGCTCGCGAAGCTCTCTGATGGCTTGAAAGCTAAATCGTTAATGGCGTTTTCAGTTGGGTTCACTCGTTTTATAATTTCTAGCCATCCTGAGACTGCTAAGGAAATACTCAACAGCTCGGATTTTGCTGATAGGCCAGTGAAGGAGTCTGCTTACGAACTTTTGTTTCACAGAGCGATGGGTTTTGCGCCGTATGGTGATTATTGGAGGAATCTGAGAAGGGTTTCAGCAACCCATTTGTTTAGTCCTAAGAGAATAGCGTGTTTCGGGGATTTCAGGAGGGAGATAGGTAAGAAAATGGTGGCCGAAATTGCTAGTTTGATGGAGACGGAAGGACGTGTTAGGGTGAAAAGGGTTTTGCATTTTGGGTCACTGAACAATGTGATGAGGACTGTTTTTGGTAAAAGCTACAATTTTAATGAACAAGATGGGCTGGAGTTGGAGTATTTGGTGGGTGAAGGGTATGAATTGCTTGGGGTATTTAACTGGAGTGACCATTTTCCATTGTTGGGGTGGTTAGATTTGCAAGGAGTTAGAAGAAGATGCAAAGAGCTGGTGGCTCGGGTGAATATATTTGTAGGGAAGATCATTGAAGAACACAGGTTGAAGAGGGCTAAAAATATTGAAAATGCTGCAGATGAAGGATTTCATGACTTTGTTGATGTTTTGCTTGATTTGGAGAAGGAAAATAAACTCAGTGATTCAGACATGATTGCCGTTCTTTGGGTGATATTTCTTTTCAATCTTTGCCCTTTTGAAATACTTAACATTTAAATTTGAAGATATATAATTTTATGTGTTTTTTTTAATCTTTATACTCTTCGGTATTTATTATTTTTACTAGATTTAGTATATGTTTTTCATGTATAGGAATGTGTCTATTAGTGGTCTATGTTTGGTGTTCGTTTCTTTTTTTCCCTTCTGTTTAATACTACCTGATTCTTCAGCATAGATGCTCAAAACATCTGGTAAATTGTCTCTTTCTGGTGTTTTGGTGATGAAGAATCTGAATATTTTTAGCTTTAACTTTGCATGATAGGGGCAGTGCTGATATTCCCTTCAAGTCTCTTTCTAACTGTTCTTTTCAGCATCATATCCTTGTTTATATGATTTTGTTTCACCTTTCAAATCATGTTATGGGTTATTAATACATTTGCTTAATTTTTCAGGAAATGATCTTTAGAGGTACTGATACTGTGGCCATTCTGTTAGAGTGGATTCTTGCTAGGATGGTCCTTCATCCAGATATTCAAGCCAAAGTTCAATGTGAAATAGACACTGTGGTTGGAACTGAGAGAGCTGTTTGTGATTCAGACTTGCCTAATCTTCCATATCTTCAATCCGTAGTGAAAGAGACTCTAAGAGTTCACCCTCCTGGTCCTTTACTTTCATGGGCAAGGCTTGCAATTCATGATACAAGAGTTGGTCAGCATTTTATCCCCGCGGGGACGACTGCCATGGTGAACATGTTTGCTATCACACATGATGATAAGATATGGACTCAACCCGAAGAATTTATCCCAGAAAGGTTCTTGGATGAAGAAGTAGCAATCATGGGTTCCGATCTTAGGCTTGCTCCGTTTGGCTCTGGGAGGAGGGTGTGCCCCGGCAAGGCAATGGGACTTGCTACTGTTCAGCTTTGGCTAGCTCAGTTACTTCAAGAATTCAAATGGGTTCCTTCTGTTAACGGTGTGGACTTGTCCGAGTGCTTGAAATTGTCATTGGAGATGAAACACCCCTTGGTTTGCAACGCTGTTTCTAGGGTTCACTGAAAGCTTGGTGTGTGAGTGTGATGTCCTACTGATCTCAACTACGAGTTTTGTCTTCCTTATAAGAGAGATCAGACTTGTTTATAAGTTATGCTATTAGCAGTAGTTATCTTTTCTAAGTTGTCTTAGGGGGAAGATTAGTCTCTAACCAATGGTACCGTTCACTTGGTCCTTTATGATGCTAGAAATTTGTTTGTTGTCTTGGCGTGGTTCTTGCAAGTTTGCACTGTACACAACTTCCTTTTTGCATATCCAAAGCAATATAATCTCTATCTTTCTTATGCTTACTTTGCTATAAATCTTAAAACATGTAATTTAGCTCATATAAATATCACATGTGAACACAAATTGTTCTTTAACTTTTTAGTGTAAACTTTGCTATATTTGTGTAAACAGTAGCATGCAAGTATAAACGGCCATGGTGATTATGTTCTTCCATATTTGGGGTTGTTTTTTTTTTTTTTTGATTGTCCTATATTAACACTTGTAATTCGGGGGATGTCTTGTTCTCATGGTCCATGCATTGTCTTGTTCTAAATTTGTAGGGGTTTCATAGTATGACCATTCAACTTATTCTAAATACGTTTTTAGTAATGGATTATTATCACGGGTAACTAGGTAGTCATCCTAATATTTCCTCATTAATTATACGTTACAAAATTTTCGTTAATTATCATGTGATTAGTGTTCAGTAATGGCAGTAACTGTTAAAGGTCGGAGAATCCAAGAAATATATACCACAAGACTAATCTAGAAGAGTGAATGAAAATGAATTTTTAAAATTTTAGATATTTTAATTATACTAGTTTTATACGTGTTTTGCACGTATGTGTTACGTTAATTTAAAATTTATGTGTTACGTTAATTTAAAATTTATATATAAACCGTATTGATTATTAAATAAATACAATATTCATGTAAGTAAAATTAAATAAATACTACTAGTTTGATGCAGTTGTTTAGTCTTTTTTTAAAATGGTAAAAGATGAGAAAATTAATTCAATTAATTATAATATAGACATGTTAATAGTTTTTAATATATAAAGTAATAATTTAGAGTTAAATAATTAATTGATTAAAATTCAATATAGAAAAAAATTTCTAAATATAAAAAACTAGTTTTCAAACATAATTTTACTGATTTTTTTCTTTTTAAATTTGTTATATTACATACTTTTATTAACAAAATATTTGATAGTCAAAATTTTAGTTAATTATTTACGTAGAATAATCTTAAATCAAAAGCGAATTTTAAATATAAAAAAATTCTAATCGAAAAGGGAATCTTAAAACTAAATATAAGATTCAAATAATAAATAAAAAATAATTTTGTCTAAAGCATAGCTTTTTAATGAAGAACAAAAAATTCAAATAAATTTCTAAAGGTCTTTACAATTTTAATACTATATAAATAGACTGATTATTCATTCTTAAAAATTAACACTAGTGTTTTTACTTACTTTTAACAAATATTTTGAAAAAGATACAATTTTTCAAGAGTTTTTTGGTCATGTAAAAGTCTATATTCCAAAAAGGGTATTACAAGAACATCATTAATGTCTTCCTGGTTATCGAAAATATCATTTATTAGGTATGGTTTTAATTTCTTTTAAGAATGCATCTTCTCTTTTTTTATAACTTTTTAAGTTCAATTCAAAAATCTCTTTTTACTTTATTGAATTCTGTGTCAAGTCAAAACAAACCATAAATTAAAATGAGGGAGTACTGTTTGATTTGTTGTATCAAAATAAACAATCAATATTTAGATAAAACTAATAGTAGGTATTATTAGACTAGAAATCATCTCATGTATTGTTTAATTAAACATTATAAATATAATTCATTCAATATTTTCTATTCTTATACACCATATCAAACGAAGTCAGATTGATAAAAAATTAAGTAGTGTTGTAATCCATTTAATGAATATAACATGTAGAGAGTATTATACCTTAATCCATGTTGATGAAACAAGATCCTCATAAGATCTCCTTAATTAATAAACAAAACCCTTTTATACTCACCTAAACAAGTAAACTTGTGATAAATTTTGAGCTTGTCCCTTTTATTAACTTTATTCTTGTTAGCTTTATTTTGTGCTCTCTATTAATTCTTAGCTAGAAAGCATTGCCTTTTGAATGTTAAAGTAAACTAAGATTCTTTTGCTCTCTCTCTATATTGTTTAGGGGAATTTTGGTCTATGATGAGATAATAACAAAACATCAATGTGTTGAAGAAACAAACAAATGATTGAGGAATAAGAACCCAAAAATGATATATCTAAATCCTACTAGCTATCTATATAAAAATGTACTAGCTACTAGAATAATTTCTTTTCTATATAATTATATGTACCCAAACATAATAAAGCTTTTCTCCTTTTTCACTCCCCTATATGTAAAAAAGAAAGATGCATTTTGAATATCCAATATTCTTCTTTGCATTTTTTTTTGGGGTTAGAAAAAATGGGGAGGAGATTACAATGTGAGGAATCAAACCCTCATCAACAAAGTGAGAGTTCAGGTAACCAACCATCTCAACCACTGACAATTAAAATTTCCCGAATATCCAATAGTCTTAGTGTTTTTCTTTCTTTTCTATCCAAATCAATTTGCCTTGGCCTCTTCTATTTTTAGCCATTAATTCTCATCTTTTATTTATTCTTTTTACCTCTTCTATGAACTAATAATGTGTAGTATCCTATTCTTTTAGTAATTCATTACGTCCACGTTCAATAGTGATGGCACATGAATCCAAAAATGGATGAATTAGAATTTTACCATTCTTATTGAGTTTAGAATTCAACCACAATTTATTTCGTTTATTAGGTTTAAAATATACTATGTATAATCGGGACCAGTAAGAATGTCAAGCCATTGAAACAAGGGCTGTTGGATTCTACGATTAATTTAAATTTGTACTATGCAAGAGGGTAGTTCTCCCTATAAAGTTTTGTTTTTGTTTGTTATGAGGCTTTACCTGGTCAAGGCCTCTAGTTTAGAAAGAATGAAACCCATTTTTCACTCCTTCTAAACCCTTATGATATTTCTTTACCAAAAAAGAAGAGAGAAAATTTAAAAAGGGAGCACATAGGGTCATGTTAGGTTATGATCCACTAGTTATTTAACTCACTTCATTCAAACTTTAATCATTCATTGGTTTAATGGCGTTCATTTGATACATCTACCACATGTTGATGTACTTAGTCTTCCTCATTAGTACCAAGTACTACTGCTTATTAGTCTTGTGTTTCTTATGGCGTAGTACATGAAAAACCAAACAGCATATCCGTACATAAACTTTATTCAAGAACGTGTATGGTTAGGATTAGGGATGATATATCAAAATTTGGATCTTTCGATAAAAACATAAAGAAGAAGGAATATTGTAAGGAAATATGACATCACTGATTATTATTGCTTTTGTAAGTATTCGATATTTATTTTGAGTTTCGATTAATTTAATTTCATATAGTACTCTCTCTCTATATATATATATATGAAGGGGAGTGTTGGAATAATTGGTAAAGTTATTATCATGTGACCAACAGGATAAGATAAAAATGCGTACAATCAATCCTTGTGTAACAAGAATTTTAGTATATGAGACTTTCCTTTTTCTTTAAGCAATATACATCTTGATATGATGATGTATGAACTATAAAGCCGAGGGAATATATTGGATATATCATTAGGTGGACAAGGAGGAGTAATTGTTCCTTTGACCACCAATTTCTTCATATATAATTTTATTTTTGTCTCTCCAACTTCTCTTCCAAGTTTTTCCTTTTAAATTATCGAATATTAGCTACCTACACCACATAATTTGCATGGATTCTCTATTGGGATTGTGCTGATTATTTTCTTACTTTATTAGATTTGTTAAGGTTCTCTTTGCATTTATTATGTAAAATAATAATATAAAGTGACAACATGACTAAGAACTACTTGTTCCAATTCAAAGGAATAATTAAGTTCAAATTAAACTAATAGTTCTTTTATACGTATCCAGGTTAGATAAGAAGAGCCTTGTTAATATGGATGGACTATTTGTTAACTATTTTAGTACAAATTTAATAGGGATAGTTGTCCACATAGTTTATTGGCATAATACAAATATACACTATCAGTATATATGTTGTCTATAAATATGTAGTATATTTAGTAAAAAATATACCTAACTTATACGCTTTGTAGATATTTTGTAAACTAGTTGATCGAAATACTGTATTTAGGGCCATTATTTTCCCGATCAAGGTTAATCAAGATCTTAAGAGTGATTTAATTGAGTTTACATGAAGTTACTATTAGTAGTGTTATACCACATATTACCATATGAGGGGCAACAAGGAGTTACATAAGTTGGATGCAAAGAAAGGGAAACGTCCAAAGTAGAATTGACAAGATTTCCTTACTTTTCCTGCGATGCCTTCTCTCAATTATTTGCTTTCTCAACGATCGAAGGCATAATTTTTATCGAAGAGTTCAATATCGATCTATTATATAAAATATATAGTTACTGTATAATTTTTTGACAATTTTTTTTTAAAATAAATACCCTCAATCAAAGGTAACTATAATATAATAACCATACAAATCGTCATCGTTTCATTTGAACTCAACTTATCATGTCAGTATCGATATCGTATCATATAAAATAACAGTTTTGGAAAACTAAGTTGAAAATGAAAGTAACTATCAATATTAAATTAGATTAGTAATTTTTCGAAATAAGGATCCGTAATAAATTATATTGGTAATAACTTTTCAAAAATAAGGAAACAACTTGTCTATAAACATGTTATTAATTTTGCATTGATAGATAAAATTTTATTACACTTAATAGTGGAGCCATAAAATCAAATTAGGAGAATAAAGAACTCTTGTGTCAAAAAGATTCAACAATTAGGAAATATACAAAGAGAAAATTTATATTTATCCTATTTACATAAGTATAATTTTCAATGTATTCTGCCTTCGTCCCTAATTACACTGTTGGTGAATATAAGTTAAATTCTTTATTATTTTGTTTCATTTTCGTTTTTACGGGTGGGTATGGGTACAAAATTTGTACAAAATATTCTAGTAATCTTTTTTTTAAAAAAAGTTTCCAGGCAATGGAATAGCATGAATATGGTGAAAACCAAATAATGGAAAAGTTATTTCCCTTTGGAATGTAATGTGGAGAATAAATTCTTCATTGTGAAGTTAATATAAATGATAAAAATACAACAATTGGAATATACTTGCACGAATTAAAAAAATATCTGTACGTCCAATAAAAATCAAGTGGCATGGCAATTAAGAAGTGTTTCACACTTAGCTGTATAGTGATTCTGCTGATGATCATCAATTCAACCACATTTCTTATCATATATTTTATGAAGTTGACAGTCACTTTGTTGTGGGATGCCCTATGATGATGATTCTGAGTCTCATCTTGGACCCCATCATAAATATGTTGCATGTACTATATATCAATATATTAATTCATAATCCGTAAAGATGGCTGAGTTGATATAATATATGTAATATTTTATATATAAATTAGTTTAGTGTACGTATTTTATATGTTTATATCGTGTTAATTAATAAGAATAAATAAATTATTATTTGTATAACTTATATCATTGAGCACACTTCATATAATTTTGGAATTTCTTTTTTTGCCTTTTTATTTGTTTTGGGATTTTTTTTTTCTAATGATTATTATGTTGAAAGTTTTTGCCTTTTTCTTTGGACGGCTTTTAAACCTTTTTTTTGGGGGGACATTTTTGGGTTTTTCTGTTGGACATTTTTTAATTATTATTTGAATTTTTTTGACTATTTTCTATGAAGTTTATTTTAGTTGAAAAAAGATTCTTTCCGTAGGAATTTAATTATAATAAAAAAAATCTTTTTTATTTAATTTTTATCATGTTATATTATATTTAATATTTAAAATAATAATATAATAATTAAAAAATAGCGAAGAAATGATTTTGTCTAAAGAAGAACCTTTTAATGAATGACAGAAAGTTCAAACAACATTTCTAAGGGTCTTCAGGCTTTTTATATAGTATAGATAGATTAAAGGAGGCTACGATCGATTCCCGATCAAGCTTGTCGCACCAAACTTGCGTGCTTAGCGCGGGTTAATTACATTTTCTGTGTGACTTGTGAGAGATCGTAGTCAGTACTCAAAGGATAACAATTACGAATTTTCGTGAGGGTTCCAAATATGATACTAGTAATATTAATTAAGAAGTCCTTGATCCCTTATCTCATCAAATACGTATTATTCATTAATTAGTTTAATAATCAAGTGTGCGGTTGATTATTGCGTACACTTTGTGCTTAGTGATTGTAGGACATGTTAAAGAAACCATAAACAAGGGGCACCCTTGCTTCTTATCTTTCATACACTGTATGTCTCTGTTTGTGAAAGAGCTCTTATAATACAAAGTTTGTGCCAGCTACAAAAGGTGTTACAATTTAATATACAATATATATTTGGCCATCACTATGTGCTGTTCTAAACCAATTTTGACACATCTGAAACATCTTAGGACATAATTTGTATTATATAAGTTATTAGTATTCTTAATTAGTACTAATCACATTATTAAACAGGAGTTTGTGCTAATGGCTGCTAGTGTGAATGGGATCCACAAGAACGCCCCTGAAACTGCCTAATCTGACCTCTTTTCTGTTTGCTTTTTTTCTTTTTGCCTTTATCTAATGACAGCATTATGGCATATAATGATGTTTAAGGGCATAAGTGCTTCATCTGAAAGAAACCTAGATAAAGTAACGTTTATTATACACGAAAAAAATGCGGTGTGGAACAGGGAAACATGATCTTGTACACATGAAAATGACACAAAGGTTGCTTTTCTTATGCACTAATAAGAGGGTAACTTAATATATGTATAACATCATCATTTTCTGATGAACTCCAACAAGGAATTGGTTCAATAAAGAAAGATGAGAGGACGTAATATGGGGTCAAAGAAAGTTAAAAGAAATAATAGAAGAATCATGCAGTTCGTGCTTGGGAATTTTGGATAATGAATAGAATTGCATGCCATTTTCGTTCATTATCTGTTACTTTTGGAGCACATTTCCTGTGAATGGTAAAAAAATTCACGCCGCCGCGTGATTTCAGGGCTTATACATGCCATGAATATAATGTGCTCTAAAAATATAACGTATCAACTTTTACTGAACTTGTGGAATTTTGCCAACTTTGTTCTTTTCAGAAAGAAAAATAGTCGTTCGAAAAGAAGGTTTGCTGTTTCATGTTTCTTTTGGCTTAGGAGCTGTAGTTCAGGGCACGTAACTATGAGGGCAATAAAGAAAAGAAATACTGGGACATTGGAAGAGAACAATGAGTATTCTACAAATGCTGCTGCCATAAAATCTGTAATGTTATTTTGACAAGCAATGGCTGAGAGTAAGCACAACACTCATATCTACATTCATTTTACAACCTCTAAACTTAGTTATGTAATGAGGAAAACTGGAATTTTAACAACAAAATGGAAAGAGTTATTGAAGTATACTAAACATTGAAAATTTGGAAGGAATCAACCACAGTGTGTAGTCTATCCTTCATCTTCCCCCATCTCCTCTCCTTTGCACCAGTTGTCAATGTATAGAACTTTCCTGCATTAGAGTTCATCATTCAAATTGAAATCTTAGGATATTTAGGCATATTCGAGTTCCACGTAAATTCAGAGAAGAAAGAAAGAAGGAATAATTATAGTAGATAACCATTTGGCGAAAGTAATTATTAAAGAATGGCCATTCGCTGAATTGACATGTATGGTCAGGGTATATTTAATGTATAGTCAAACTACATTCAGTTTCTGAATACATCATAATGTATATTCAATGTATCTCTTATGTGTAAGTATCTATATTGTATAGTTGGTATATACTTGCTATGGCTTTTGGCAAGCTATATTATATAGTTACTGGCTGCTATATTTGTTGTAAACTAATTAGTTTATGATATCTATTTGAAATTATCCCAAGAAAGAACTTGGCTTGATACAGTGATTTTAGATGCAATGAGTAGCAAAAACAATAGGAGGGGATCACGATACGCATAAAATGGAACCAAGGAAGTTTTGGGCTGAATGATATTAACCATACATTCAAATTAGACAATGAAAAGTTTCTCATCAGTTCAAGACATTCATGCAGTCATCACTATTATATCTTACCATCAGGTCGATTCTCGGCGCATGAAAGATTCAAATTATAGATACAAAGCACTCAATCTGGGCAGATAAATATACAGTTGATACAAGTAGCAGTACTGCTTATATAATTGAAATTATTGAATGCATCAGTATTTTAATTTTAAAGGGTTTGAACCCTCTTCCAATAATTCACTTCCTTTTTTGTTATCCCTGATAATAGAAGGCCTAAATGTACTAACATGCTGACAACAAAGACGGTAACTGAAGTCAGATCACTTGCATGACCCAAGAGTTTTGAGGTAGAAGTAAACTAACAAACTTTATTGTCAATGTAGATAAAACTATCTATATATGTTATCATATTTTCCCATATGATAACGTAGGAGACTAAATCAGTTCTTGCTAATTTGACGATTCCACAGGTTAGGGAAAAAAATCACTGGAATATCATTTTTAGGCTCAGAGGAATGTCCTCGAGATTTAAATTGCTGCATCTTTCAAATACTTAGTGCTAAACTAAAAATAGTTTAAGAACTTGCAGGTAACCAAGTGCTATTCCAGAAAGACAGGAAAGTGAAACCCTTTCTTTAATCAGCCTTGCGGAAGGAGTTTATAAACAACCAAGTCAGCAAAGAAGTAGAACATTCTCCATAGCATACACATTATATTAAAACCTAAGACACGGGTACATACCATTGCCAACGCAGACTGCAGTGAGGGCATGCCGAGTATAATTTGGGGCTTGTGCAACAAACTCGAACGTGTAATATGTTTTTCCATCAACGTCACGCTACGAAATGATCAGACAATGATCCCGAAAAAAATTTAGATACATCAAATGGTTATGTAAAGGCTGATATTAGACAAAACAGACATGATTAAAAGTAGTAAGCATACAAGGAAAATAATAGCTTGCAGAATAATGCAAACACATGATGAATCTTATTCCAGTTATCATTTTACTAACAAAGCCATGATTTCCAGAGTCAGTAGAGCGCACCAGGAACATGCTTATCATTTGACAAAACCAAATGCCAAGCCTCACCAGTTCTAAGGAAGAATCAATACTAGCAGGTAGAAAAGTCGAGCTGAGAAGCTGTTTACTGGAAATATCAACATTCCAGTCAAGCTCACTCTCTCTCGTTGGGAGTTGTGTAAGTTGAATTTTTATCATTTTAAAAAGTTCTCATTACCTCCTGGAAAGACGGCGAAAGGGAGCACAACTAGGTGGGATTACTTGTCATATTTCGTTGTGATGTATTTCAAGTAAGACAACGTGGTGATCAGTACCAACATGTATAGAAGTAAGTTATCTTGTGATAGCTATATGCCATTTATAGATATGATAGCAGTTGCAGAAGTAGCTTAACTTTAACTACAGTGAAACCAACCGAAGCAATTTATGACCTCAATCCAAGAATAACTAGAAATTGAATCATTTAAAGAGTGAATCATTTCTCTGGTTGCAATGGAAACTGATAGTTTGTATTCCAAAATGGTTAAATGCAAGTAAACAGAAAAGAATACAACCTTCTGAAACACTGGAAAAATATTGATTATACCATCTTGTTGATTTTACATGATACAAATTGTCAACAGCTGATCCTTAGTGTATACGATTCGAGATATCATATAATAATTAGTTTTTTTATTCAAGTAATTCAATCCAATGCAAGATGGCTTTAAATATTTTCCAAGAATTGTGAAGTGGTTGGCATTTAAAACTAATTAGGAGGGCAACAGCGAATGAAGAACTCATGACGGCTAAACTGCAACTTAATTGTTAATTTTGTCATCTCTTGGTACTTATCCCAAAATAAAAAAGAATTCATTCCCTGGAGAGATTTGAAGAGAGGCTGCTTTTTTGTAAACCAAAATTTTCTCCTATACTCGTGCTCTCCAGATAGACCTGAGTGCCACTAGAGAGCTATGAGAATTGGAACACAGGACACAAGTCAAAGTAGTAAACAAACTCATATTTGTCACAACATGAATTGTAACAAGATGGAGATAAGTATATGTGTTTTCAAGCAAAGTTCAGAACTTCTGAAAAGGTTCACTTAACCAGAACTAGAAAATTTCAGAATTAACTGCGACACAGAATCAGACCAACTATGTTGTACGGGGGTGGGAGTGTTGGCCAGTCAAATATTTGCACATCCAGAAGATGGAGGTAGCAGAAATAGGGATGCTTATAGAAGAGATAATTTTAGGAACGAAGGCATGCAGGGCAACATAGGAGTAACTGCCGTGGTGGACGAGAAGCAGGAAACGAGGCTGAGATAGATGGGGCATGTGAAGAGGATGAACACAAATGCCTCAGTGAGGAGGTGCGAGAGGTTGGCAGAGATAGGTTTGAGGAGAGATAGAGGTAGACTGAGGAAGCATTGGGGAGAGGTGATTAAGAGGAGAGATAGAGGTAGACTGAGGAAGCATTGGGGAGAGGTGATTAAATATGACAAGATGTATCTACAACTCACCGAGGATATGGCCCTAGATGGGAAAGCATGGAGGTAGATGATTAGTAGGTAGTAGAGCATTTTCGTTACACAAATGCCTAAGGCTCCAAAAGGTTTATTCAACAGTAACACCAATGATGATTCAGCATGATAAGCAGTAAAGGATCGATTACAAATTTTAAGTAATGAAAGAAATATCAAAATACACACCTCAGATGCTTCAATTAATTTTGTTTTCTGAGAAGGCGATGCTAAAAACTTTTTTATTAAAGTTTCGGCAACCTGCAATATGAATAATTT
This sequence comes from Solanum virginianum, assembly GCA_000787875.1. NCBI lineage: Eukaryota > Viridiplantae > Streptophyta > Magnoliopsida > Solanales > Solanaceae > Solanum > Solanum virginianum. The sequence goes on along the minus strand of DF358907.1, from coordinate 50,222 downwards.
CTGTTTAGGACACATTCATGAGTGCCCACAATCAAATATTAACATGAAGTTGACCTGAAAAAATCTAAGTATCACTTGGGGAAACATAATCCAAAACATCCAAATAGTTATATATAGCCTTTTTTATGTAAATATCTGGGATAAAGGATCTAGCATTTTAACATACCTGTTGCGGCGAACCAAAATCTCGTATACTCTCTTTACTGCTTGGTACCAAATTTACGCTAACACTTTCTAGTGGTTCAATAACATCTTTGAAAACTTTATCTTCACCTTCAACAACTACTTCCTGAACAAGGGTAGAAAATGAATAAAGAAAAATAGACACACTAAAAGAAAACCAACAGAGAACATTATAGTCATTAAGTGAAGAATGACCTGCCACCCAAAAGGATAGAGGAAAGAGTATCCATCCTTCTTGTCCGTGACAGGCAGAAATCCCTTCTTATTTTCTGCAGCAACTGAGCCATATCAAAAGGTGTACTCTTAGGATATCAGTCATTAAAATTTATCAACAAGATACATGAATGGTAACTGTGAGAAATACATCAGAACTTCATTTTGTCAAACATTAAAACAAAAGTATAGGGAATTAAAAGGGCGTGATGCTGCATAAAGACATTTACATGATGTTGGTATCTGAGAAGTCATCAGCAGCAACGGGGCAATTGTTGGTCCCACTGCAAGAAATTGACGCCTCCCAAGTCTATCTGTAAGGAAAGGGATAGGATAAAATAATATAATGCGCACTATTCCCACATCTTATAATCAGAACAAAAACCTATAATGAGCATATCAGGAATCTGGGATGACACTTAATTCAAGCTAAAAGAACTCAAATGAAAGGTCATCCAACAAACAACATTGCAGTTCATGGATGCAAGGTATTAATATCAACCAATTCATACGTTATTACTAACTGTTTGTCCTTCAAATTGGAATTTAGTTTACTTCAAAATCCTTTATAAGGCAGCAATGTTGGGTTCATTTTTCTTCATCAGTAAGAAATTATATCCTCTACCTTGAAGTATCATTTTACGCTCATCAAGACAGCAGGTTCAAGTCAACTGAATTAACACGATCATATAAAATCTAGTGGAGATTAAGGATTACATAATTGAACTAAACAACCCTGCTTTGGGCAGAATAAGTGTATTCACTAAGGTAAATTGGAGAAGTTGATAGGAATTATGAAATTGTGTAATCTTCCTTCACTTTGCATAGGACTGTCACCACAAACTAAAATATTGAGGAGAGAAAATTAACACACCATTTGAGTAAAGGCATTGAACTTTAATTTAAAGCATAATGCTCAATCAAATGCCATCTCATTAGTCAAGACCTTGCATAGATATATATAATTTGAAAGCTCATAGGTCTCAGCTAACAAATTCAAAAGTAATCTAACCTTGGCAAGAGGAAGTGAAAGTTTCGGTCACATTCTCTGACCTGATAACACACCCAGGAGCCCTACGGTTGTGACCACTCCTAAACCACCCCAATTGATGCATAACATCCACCTTTATAAGTGAAAGTGAACTTTTAAAAAGGCAATACATTGTCAGGGCCAAGCAATATGGAAGAAGAATCCGTAACAATACCTGAGATGATGATGCATTTGGCAAGTATGCCTGACACGGAGCGATATAATTTTGAACACACACCATCTCTCAAAATTCTACTCAAAAACTGCAAAACTGCGAAATCATAAAAACAAATGTGCACATTGTTTAGCCAATCAGAGTTAAATGAGTACAGTGAACATCTCAATTAGCTTTCCAATTGGATTCTCAGAGAAAAAACAATCGACACAGTCAGTAGTTCTAGTATGTTCTATGTGACGATAAATGAGGCATAAAAGGAAGTAAAATATGGAGAAAAGCATGAGAAATTCATGAAGTTACCATACAATGTCGCTACCGGTGAAGTTCCGGTGAAGGAGCGTCTTTGCCACGCGCTTGCCGGGAGAAGAAGACAGTTGGTTTCAGTTTATGCAATCTTCACATCATCCAATATCTCCCTCTTAAATCTCAATTATCCACGCACTTCTCCTGCTCTCCACCCATTATATGATGAAAAGACTTAAATATCCTTCCCTTAAAAAATAATTCTTTTTTCCATTTTAACTTTGATAAAAAACTCCAAACTCAACCTCCAATTTTGTAAAATAGTGTAGATGTTTTCCCTCCTGTTTCAATTAAATTTTTAGAAAAACACTAAAAATACCTTTGAACTTTATAAATTATTAGTTTCATTTTTGAATTATTATTATTATTCACGAACTAAACTTAAATACACCTCCAACTTCGAGAATTAAGCTTAAATACACCCCTATTATTATATATACATTTCAAAAATTTTACAACATAACTCTTTGATTTTCATGAAAATCAAAGGATTTAAACTTGACACCAATTTTTACAAAACATAGGATTTTTTTAGTTTTATAGGGAAGAAAGAGTGTTGGAAGTGTGAAAGCTACACTTTAGAACCCTGTATTTAGAACTATATTTTACTTTTTTTTTTTAATTAAGGAAATAACAAATTCTTTTATTTTATTTTCATTTTAAAACTATATATAATAGGAGGAGTGTATTTAAGTTTAGTTTGCAAAGTTGAGAGGTGTTTTTAAGCCACTTGTAGCGTGTGGCTGACACATTTTTGTGTGTGAAATAGAAAGGGTGTATTTAGGCTTAGTTCGCCAAGTTGAGAGATGTTTTTAAGCCTATTAATAGTTTAGGAACGAAATTAATAATTCGTGTCGAGCTTAAGAGTATTTTTAGTATAAATAGTTATGTAGTGTACATATAATCTATTGATTTTATATAAATAGGTATGTGATGTATTGGTATTGTCTAAATGATGTATAATCGTATATCGATATTATAAAAACAGTTATACAATATATCAATATCAATATCTATTGGTCTATCATGCATTTCCACCTTAAATATTGATAAAAAAAATAGTCATTTGTTATATAAGCATGTATAGTTAGTGTATATTTCATATATAATCAAACTATTTTCAATTTTTAAATATATTGCGATATATTTCAGTGTATAGCTTATGTATAGATAATTTACATTATATAGTCAATGTATATTGTATAATCATATATATTTTCTATAATTTTAAAGTAATTTTTTTATATAAATTAAAAAAATTATATCTATTATTAATTAATTAATTAATTATACATATTTGAAATTATCTTTAGCTAGCCTAAAGGCCCAAACCCAAAACAGAGCCCAGAGCCCGGAACCAGACTTGCTGCAGCAGTAAGAGAGGTTTAACACATCCGCCATAGCCATCGCCGCCCGCCCTTCCTTTCTCACTCACTGCACACACTGAAAATGCGTCGAATCACCTCCCCTTCAACACTCCGGTCACTCCTCCGCCGCTGCATTTCTTCGTCGGCGACCAATCGATCTCACAACCTCCCCTGTTCCCAGCCATCCCTTTCCAAAACCCATTTTTTCACTTCACCACTTCCCCCCTATGACCCATTTTCTTTTTGGCAGTATTCTACCAGTTTCAGATCCTTCTCTTCCCTACCCGTAGGGGATCAAGAAGAAGCAACCGCTAAGTCTCTTTCGTCCGAGCTTGTTAAGGAACTGGATGCGGAATCTCTATCAATTCCACAGAGTCTCGATCTTTCTTTCTCCCATGTCAATTTGACGCCTTCTCTGATCCTTACCACACTCAATCTTTCCCCAGATGCAGGCAGAACGGCACTAGGGTTTTTCAAGTGGGTTAAGTCTAAGGAAAGTTTCAAGCTTGATGATGAGGTTGTGTCTTACTTTGTGGATTATTTTGGAAGGAAAAAGGATTTCAAAGCTGCCCAGGATGTACTTATTGATGGCATAGGGGTAACGGGAAGGAAGACGTTAGAATCCATGGTTGATAGACTCGTAAGGGCTGGTAGACCCACTCAGATTGTGGAATTTTTCGAAAATATGGAGAAAAATTATGGGTTAGTGAGGGATTTGAATTCTTTGAAGTTGGTTGTTTCTAGCTTGTGTGAGCATGGCTTTGCTAGCTATGCTGAGAAAATGGTTAAAAGTTTGGCTAGCGAATTCTTCCCGGACGAATATATATGTGATATGCTGATAAGGGGTTGGTGTATTGATGGGAAACTCGATGAGGCACAACGGTTAGCTGTGGAGATGTATAGAGGAGGGTTTGAAATTGGGACTTCAGCTTATAATGCTATTCTTGATTGTGTTTGTAAGCTCTGTAGGAAGAAGGATCCTTTCAAGCTTCAATCTGAGGCAGAAAATGTGTTGCTAGAAATGGAGGCGAAAGGCGTTCCTAGAAATGTGGAAACCTTTAATGTTTTGATTACTAACTTATGTAAGATTAGGAAAACAGAGGATGCTTTAAAACTGTTTTATAGGATGGGGGAGTGGGGTTGTAATCCCGATGAGACGACTTTTCTCACTCTTATTAGGAGCTTGTACCAAGCTGCTCGAGTTGGAGAGGGTGATGAAATGATCGATAGGATGAAATCTGCAGGATTTGGAGATGCGCTTGATAAGAAGGCATATTATGAATTCTTGAAAATATTATGTGGTATTGAAAGAATCGATCATGCCATGATTGTCTTTGCAAAGATGAAAGAAGATGGTTGCAAACTGGGGTTAAAGACATATGACTTGTTGATGGGAAAGCTTGTCGCTCATAATCGCATTGACAAAGCAAATGCACTATATAAGGAAGCCGAGAACAATGGATTGGCAGTTGAACCAAAGGCTTATATGGTGCACCCAAGATATGCAAAGAAGAAACCCACCTCTGTAAAGAAGGAGAAGAAGAGGTTGACGTTGCCAGAGAAAATGGCTAGAAAGAGGACAAAACTAGAGAAAATTCGCCTTAGTTTCGTGAAGAAACCTAGAAAAATGGCCCGCCGAGCATTTTGATCCCTTCTATTGATTTTCCAGTGGTACGCTCAAAGTGTTTCCCCCTCTTGTTTTGATAAGTCTTGACGATATTAGAAATAAATCTTTTAGTTTTCAACAATGCTCTCTCTTTTATTTTGTTGTTGCTCTTTAAATTTGTAATTCATGATTGAATTTGTATTTTTGTATCTCATGAATCAAATTAGAAATATAAACTCTAGAATGTGTCCATTCTTGCTACTATGTAATGATGCCTGCAGAACAATCTTGCCATCATCTCTGCTTAACATATAGCGACACTCTTACATGCTTGGGGTGAACGAACTCGAGTATGTAGGTTCTCTTGTATCCATATTGCTTGTGACTAGATTAATTGACAGTCCTTGGTGTTGAATTCACGGTGCATTTGTCCGTATATGTGCACACATGTAGTATTGGTTTATTTGAGTTGGATGCAAGAACACGACATTCAAAATAGATTGTTGGAATCCTCACCCTGAGGTGCCCTTTAGTCTAAAAGCTGTTTCTTCTAGCATATCTTGCATGTTATCTTTCTCCTCTATGCTGTCAATTAGAATTCTTAATTTACTTCCATTGCTGCTATTACAAAGTAGTAAAGGATAGTGTCCACTTCAGCTAGGTTGTGATAATATGGAGGATGTACAGAATTCTGCTGTTATGTATGACCGATAACTCGGTTTCTCAAATGAGCCTTGCCCTTCTTGCCAGCGGCAACATGTTATTGAAGCTGAGATACAATTGATTCATCTCAAATTGCATTTTGTGCTTCTTTATACATCTTGCCAAACAACTTATACTAACGATAACCATAACACAGAAAATGGTATCACTGTAAGCTTATTTTTAAGGAAAAATTATGTAACTAGGTAAACATATGATATGTATTTACATTATACTACTATAGTTTGAAAAAATTACAATTTATAGTTATAGTTAAGGTTTTGTGCTATTCTCTCTCTCCTCTCTTCCTCTCCTTTCCCTTCTCTCCTCTCTCTCTCCAATTTCTTGCAGGATATACAATTTTCTATGTATACAACTGCATATATACAATTATTTTGACAGATATGCATAGTTAATTCGATAGATATATAAAGACAATTCGCCTCTCCACTCTCTGCTCTCTCCTCCTTCCTCCCTCTCTCGATCTCGCTTGCTAGATATACAACTATATATGTATATTAGTTACACATATAATTATTTGACAGATATACACATACAATTGGATAAATTACATATACAATTCGTATCTCTCCTTCCTCTCTCGACTTTAACCAGGACAAATTACATATACAACTAAAGTTCATTTGTTTAATGAGTTGGCTTTGCACATCTAAGCCTAGAAAAGTCACGAGGCCTGTGAATTAACATTCCAAGTCAAGCAAGTATACTGAACCAAAAGAGAAATAAAGAAGATTTCAACAATTATCCACATTTAGGCTGCCTATAACCCTAATTAAAGCCACTTTGGATGCTCATTAGTCATTAATTATATACACATATCATGACAAATCATATTCCATGGAGTATTACCATTTACCATCTCTGGCTCTTAGTTGTCACATTTCCCTTTCAAGCGTTTTAAGAGAAACATAAATAAGATTCTTTTTAACTAATTTACCCTTAGTTCTTTTCAGTATAATCAATATTACTCCCTTTGTTCTTTTTATTTGCCACTATTTCACTTATAATATGAGAAGAATTGCAATTTATAAAATTTTTCGTATAATTTTTAACCATCGAAATTTTAGATTTCAAATATTCAATTTAGCTTTGAAATTTAGTCAAGTTGACCTCAAAAAGCGAAATAGTTACAAATAAAAGTGAACATGGGAATTATTTACTTTCAAAAATAATTATCTTAAGGGAAAATTAGAAAAAAATTAGTTAATTTTATTTTTACTTTGTAAATTGATAAATACTTAGTATTGTTGACGATTACTATTGGATGGAAAAAGTAACATGTAGATTTCATTCACGTAAAAATATCTTTACTAATCAATATGGAGTGGGCGAGGTGCACGTGCAACGTATCGGATATATACGTGACGAACGCAAAAACAAATTTTGTTAAAAATATACTTTGATTTCACTTATTAAGATTTAATTTTAGGTCATCAATTCCATCGAATTGTCCCTAATGCAATTGTATAAAGGTAAAAAAGAAAGATAATATAAATGGGGAAGGCTCTGTTTCATAATAAATCATAAAAAGGAAAAGATGGTCACATTTTGGTAAATGAAAAAAAGTCTTGAAAGAAGTAGTCAATAAATTCAGATTTCAAATTTAATGAGTAGGACATTTATTTCCATTTTGAATAAGATTAACAATCCATATATATATTTATGAACATCATAAAAAGGCAAACTTTTTTTACACTACACATTCTAATTCCCTCTTTTTTCTCTCTCTGTCCAAATTTTCAAGACAACACAAAAATTTTCCGCCCACTCAGCAATGGAAGTCTGTCGTTTCTGTTTCATCAAGACATTCAATAGTTCTGCAATTCTGTTAGTTTTGTTGCTTTCACTTATGTGGTTTGCCTCTACAGGTGAGTTTAATTTATTCCAGCTGGCATTGATCATCACATTAAAAAAGGAATCTTTTTTTGTTCTTCTTATCTTTCAATTCAAACAGTACAAATTTAGGCGATTTTTTTGGACAGAGAAATGAATACCTTGAAGTTGCTTCAAAGTGTAACATTGTTAACGTAACTATTTCATTGAATCGGAAAAAAGATAAGATAATCTTTTGATTTTTTCTTATGATGATATTTGGGCTACCTTTCGCGCAATTCGATTAATATTACTGAGATATCTAATACCTTCCATCAGCAACAGTTGCCTGGTAATAAGTGGCTGAAGGGATTCAAAATCCGAACACGAAGAATCCTCACCCTGAGGTGCCCTTTAGTCTAAAAGCTGTTTCTTCTAGCATATCTTGCATGTTATCCACGAACTAGTCGAAAGTGATTGGATATATAGATACATAAAAAATTATTTTAATCACGTATAAATAGTATAATTTTTCGCAAAAGAAAATTCATCCGAATCCCTAAATATAGTATAGCTCAGCCCATGTTGTTAACTCCGTCCATCATGACTATGACAGATGTGAAGAATCATCTAACATTTTGTCTCTACTGAAATTTGAACCTGAGTGACTCTCTGAACCACTTTATTGCCACTGGGCCATGGTTATTTGATTGATTAAGTTTATGGTGAAAGTTAATTTGGATATTCTAGTTTCTGAGTGTGATTTCTTTATTGATGGAACAGGAATGTCCTGCACGTTGTCGTACTTTGGTTACTCAGTGAAAGATTCTATTGATCATTTTGACCATCTTATGAAAAGCTTTATTTGTATTTTCCTTTTCCTTTTTGCTTTTTTTGGTTTTATCCTTTATTTTATTTCGAATTTGTCTACATTGTTCGATTCTCTTTGTAAAACTATTCAATTTCCTGACCTTTTTGTGACATAAAGAGCAGAATAATCATAATCTAGGATAAACTTCACTAAATCCAGTGGATTTAAAAATGAATTGTAACCGTGTGTGCCATTTCAGGCATAGGTATTAAAAGTACTATATAAGATGTTTTTTGGGGAAAAAAAATTGATAACAAGTCTAAATTTGATCAAGTGGTTTAGGAGCTACAAATATTTAGTTTAGACTGTACTGTGCCTTTACTCATTTTTGTTTGTTGGTTATTGATGAGTTAGTTCATATTGATTAATAATAGATTCATCTACCAAAATTTAAGAAAAGCTCATTAATTAACAATATGGGTATCTTTGGACCAAACTATCAACGCAAAGACATTGTTAGGCCAGAAGGCATTTTTGTTTGATTTCACATGGTTCAAGTACATTTTTAACCTTTTTCCGTATTAGAATTTTACACGAGAAATTAAACCACTAATAATTTATGTTTGGTAACCTTGAGATTGTCCCCTCTTTCTAGTAGTTTAATGTTTGCTGAATATGTTTGCAGATGCTTATGATCCACTTGATCCCAATGGAAATATTACCATCAAGTGGGATATTAAGTCTTGGACTCCAGACGGATATCTTGTGAGTCTGTTTGCTCTTATATTATACTACTAAAACAACAATCATAGCTTATTATCACAGTTGTGTTTGATCCAAAAGTTATTTTTGTTTCCTTCGAATTAAGTAGGCTATTGTTACAATATATAACTTCCAAAAGTATCGTCATATTCAAGCACCGGGATGGAAAGTAGGTTGGACATGGGCCAAAAAAGAAATAATTTGGAATGCAGTTGGAGCTCAAGCCACAGAGCAAGGAGATTGTTCAAGATTCAAATCAAACATCCCTCATTGCTGCAAAAAAGATCCATTAATTGTCGACTTGTTGCCAGGAGCTCCGTATAACCAGCAAATTGCAAATTGCTGCAGAGGTGGAGTAATAAGCTCGTGGGTTCAAGACCCAGAGAAAGCTATTAGCGCGTTCCAACTTAGTGTTGGTCAAGCAGGAACAAGTAACAAGACAGTAAGGTTGCCAAAAAACTTCACCCTCGAAGCACCGGGGCCTGGATATACATGTGGCCCTGCAGTAAAAGGCAAACCAACCAAGTATCTAACACCAGATGGAAGGAGGTTTACTCAAGCATTGAGTAAGTTATGTTCCTTTACTTTCTCCAGACATTAGCATCTATAAATGATGCATACTGCTTTTATCTTGAACGGTATAATCATATTAGTTGTATCGTTTTACTTGCAGTGACGTGGAATATTACTTGCACATATTCACAGTTCCTAGCTCGGAAGACACCCACCTGTTGTGTCTCATTGTCCTCTTTCTACAATGACTCGATTATAAACTGTCCGACTTGCACATGTGGTTGCCAAAATAACATTACTCAACCAGGATCATGCGTAGAGTGAGGGGGACACTATCTTTAATCTCAAATTCTCCCTTTCTGTCTTGTTTTGGTTTCTAGAAGTTCTTGATTATTTTTATGCTCCCTGACAGGCCGGATTCACCATATTTAGCCTCGGCACTTCTAAGTTCAGGAAAGAATGATCACAGTCCTTTGGTCCAATGTACAAAACATATGTGCCCGATTAGAGTTCATTGGCATGTTAAGGCCAACTATAAAGCTTACTGGAGAGTAAAAATCACAATAACAAATTTTAACTACAAAATGAACTATTCCCAGTGGAATCTTGTCGTTCAACACCCCAACTTTGAGAATCTCACGCAGATATTCAGCTTTAATTATGAGCCACTGGTCCCGTATGGTCCCATTAGTGAGTTCTCTTTTCCCTTGACAAAGAAATACAACTTCTCGAATACATTTGAGCTTTCTAATTGATTTGATCTTTTACAGATGATACTGCTATGTTTTGGGGAATCAAATATTACAATGATCTGCTGATGCAGGGTGGACCTTCTGGAAATGTTCAATCAGAGATCATATTTCAGAAGGATAAATCGAAGTTCACCTTTGACAAGGGATGGGCTTTCCCTCGAAAGGTTTACTTTAACGGTGACAATTGTGTTATGCCACCCCCTGATGCTTATCCATACCTACCAAATGCTAGTGCCTATACTGGGCTTACTGTACTTCACTCTTTGGTCACAATTTTGATCTCTATTATTCTACTATATTCACATAACTTGTAAAATTATAAGAAAGAAATACAATTGAAGATTTTCATTGCTTCCAATGAAGAGCATTTCCTAACCTTGTTTATATCAACATTAAATGTCTTCAGTAACATCCATTTTGTAACTTCAACCCAAGGTCCCCCCATGTGAAGATTTACTTAGATGTGACCACTGACTTGGTGTATTCCAGTTCGATTGCTCAAGGTTCGAAATATGCATCGTATGTATCTTCGTACACATTCTTACAATTTATGATAATGTGTTGGTGCCCTATACTGAGAATTTTGATGTACACTATTGAATGTGATGTTCAGAAAACTTCAATCATATTTCTTAGTGGCAGAAAGCAAAAATCTTATATACAAACAAGGTCCAATTTCACTATTCTCTCTGCATGCATGCAATACACAACAACCTAACCAAGCTCTTGATGATGTATCATAAAACCTGAATGCGAAGTTTAGATTGTATGTTGTTGCTGCCATAGAGTGAATTTTTCTGTTACCAGGTAAGGAAAATCATCAGAATCACGCAAATTGCAGTAGTTGAAAATGAAAATGGTATTTTCTCAGCAGAGTTGGGCAAATATGGATATGAATCTGGGGGAGGAAGTTTGCATTCATCTCCATTAAAGTAGACTCTTCGGGGAAATCCCCATCCTGACTTCAGTGTAAATGTATTCTTATCCTTTTGCATAAGCACCTCAGACTGAACGTTCCCCGAAGGTCCAGCTTCCATCAAGAGATCATTGTAAAATTTCATACCATAGAACATGCCAGTGTCATCTGTGTAGAAACAAATGATTTTTAAGTGTCATTCAAGCTGCGGGAAAACAAAAAAAAACTAAATTCACATCGCATGCACTCACTAATGGATTGGTAAGGCACGAGAGGCTTGTAGTTGAAGCTGAAAACTTGAGTGACGTTGTTGAGATTTGGATGTTGTGCCACAAGTGTCCAATGTGTCTGGTTCAATCTGTAATTGAAGTTAGTGACAGCAATTTTGACTCGCCAATAATCCTTGTAGTTGAGCTTAACATGCCAATGCACGCGTATTGGGCACATATGGTGGGTGCATTGTAGTAATGGTTCATTATCCTTTCTTGGAGTGTTTATTCCCTTTCTTTTCAGTTTTTCTGAGTCTCCCCTGCATCATCAAAATCCAATTGTACTTATTAGCAAATGTTAATGGAAAAGCTCGACGTGAATGCAAAGGATACCTACATGATGCAGTTGTGTTTATTATGGCAACCACACGCACAAGTTGGGCAAGGAGTGATGGTGTCGTTGTAGAAAGTTGAAAAAGAAACACAACAAGTCGGGTACTTGGATGACAGAAACTGAGAATAGGTGCATGTCACATTCCAGGTCACTGCAAGTAATGTTTACATCAACCTGGTCACTTACTGAAATGTCAATAAACAGAGAGGAAAAATAGAAGCAGAAAAGGGAAACTTACTCAATGCTTGAGTTTTTCGCCTATTATCTGCAGTGAGGAAAACTGTGGATGGAACTATCTTTGCCGGGCCACAAGTGTAGCCTGGTCCCGGACCAAGCAGAGTGAAATTCTTAGGTAGTTTTACTGTTTTATTTGATGTTCCAGCAAGTCCAACACTAATCTGAAAGCCGGATACTGACGCTGAAGGATCTTCGCCCCAAGATGACAGAACACCAGCTTTACAACAGTTGCTGAACTGTTGGTTGTAAGGAACTCCAGGAAGCAAGTCGACAAGTACAGGATCCCTCTTGCAGCAATGTGGTACATTTCCTGTAAACTTGGAACAGTCACCTTGCTCTGTTGTTTGTGATCCCACAAGGGACCATATCACTTCTTTCTTGGCCCAGTTCCATCCTAAAGTCCATCCAGGGCTCATAATATGCCGATACATTTGGAAATTACTCATTGTTACAGCAGCCTGCATGAATATTTCAGGTTGTCATTACTCATACAATCATTTGCGTCAACTTGTATTATGAAGAAACTTACCAAATAGCCATCTGGTGTCCAAGACATGACATCCCATTTTATTGTGATGTTACCAAATGGATCCAATGGATCAAATGCATCTGAAGGTCCAAAAGGAAGAAAATAATATATAATAGGCCACAAAAATATACATTTTCTTTTATATATATAAGTACTTTACCTGCATGAGGCAAGACAGAAAACAAGACCACCCCGAAAAAAGAAAACTTTGCTAGAGGAAATAAGAGTTGGCATTGCTGGGAGTACTCTTTTCCTTCAAAAGATATTCTTTTCCGAGACATCCTTAGTATAGTTTATCCTGATGTTTAAGAATCTTATGTTTTTCTCTAAAAGGAAAACTTGGAGATTTAAGAGAGGGAATTTTAACTCATGATGATGCCACACCTAATGGTTGTTGGGTGATTTATGCCATAATATCATTATTTCACTCCCACTCTATTATTCCCTCTCACCTATTTGGGTATCTTTCAAAGGGTCATCACATTTGAAAAAGGCGGGGGCGCCCGGAGGAGGGCGGGGGATTGAGGGGGGAATGGGACATTTGAACACAACAGATAAACAGTCTTTTCCTAGGTGAGATGTATCATCAGTTCTGATTAGTGAGTCCACTATTGGCAAAAATGGCCCTTTGTAGTAGATGTTAAGTCCTAATTATTCTTGATTGTTTATAGCAAAAATTTCAAACCTACTACCCATAAGATTGAAAAAAAAACGTAATTGATGGGAATAGTAAGCAATCATTATCTATAACAGTCTAAAATCGAACATCTGCAGTTGTAAAAATGAATGCACAGAGCGAAGACTTTTCTTTTCTTGAATATAGGTCTTCCCTTTAAGCTTAACTTAATCTTCTTGAGAGCATTTCTTACACAACATTGTTAGAGCAGGGTAGTTGTGTTTCAGTTGAAGAAATCTTAGCGAAGTTGCACTGTGAGCTTTTAACATAAGTGAAGGAAAGATGTGCTAACAATTTGAATAAAAACTGACTGGCCATCTTGAGAGTTATGCTTCTTTAAGCTGATTTTGCTCTAACAGAATCAATTCAAGACTAGTCTTTCAAGTTGAGCCCTCTTGTTCAGTCAGAGCAGGTCAATCAACGTCTTATAGCACTCGTTAAGTATCTATAAAGAAAATTGGATAATTTAAGTATAGAACCTTATTTTCATAAAAGACTTGACTAGTTTTGGAAATTGTCAAGTGTATTGTAATACTCATTAGTACATTGCTGTTCTTGAATATTGATGTCTAGTTACAACCATCAGCTTGTAATACCAAGAGAAACAGAACAACTAGAGTTGGACAATGCTCTTTATTTGGTAGAATATGGAGGATATGGGTAAGATTTAGGAGATGGCATCACACAAAGATTGCCATTGAAGTAGACCCTCTGAGGGAAAGCCCAAGCTTTCTTTAGTGCAAGTGTTTTTCCGTCCTTTTGAAGTGTTAAGTCCGAGTGGACATTTCCTTTTGGTCCAGCTTGCATCAGGACATCATTATATGATTTTCTCCCATAAAACAAGGCTGTATCATCTGCATAGTTAGAATATCATCAGCCTGATGGATGGACGGTCTAATTATGATCAAGAATATGCCTATTCTGTTTATGTATCAAATAAAGATATAGGGAGCTTACTGATTGATAGGTTGAGCATGAGAGGCTTGTATGAAAAGCTGGAAACTTGAGTCGCCTTGTTGAGGTTTGGATGTTGAACCACAAGTGTCCAGTCTGTATAGTTGAATCGGTAGTTGAAGTTTGTGATGGTGATCTTCACGCCCCAGTTCTTCTTGTAGTTTGATTTAACATGCCAATGCACATTGACAGGGCACATGTGTTTTGTGCATCGCACTACTGGCTTATTTACTCCCTTTCCACTCGGTGTCTTCCTGCAATTACACTTTCCAGTTATGATCTGTCAATGAGAATTGTTCAAATGTTTTTATAGTTACTTAACAAGGGCCAATCTTTTACTTGTTTATTATACTATGCGCGTCAGCACCTTCAAAGTATTATTACTACTAGTACTAATTGAAGATATGAACTATGGGAAATCTTACATGACACAGTTTTTACTGTTTTGGCAGCCGCAAGAACACGAAGGACAAGGGGTGATACTTGCATTATGAAAAGAAGACAAGGAGACGCAACATGTCGGTATTGGGGAGGCTAAGAACTGAGAGTAAGTGCAAATCACTCTCCATGTCACTGCATATATTGAATAGAAAGGTTCAGGCTTAGCTAGTGCAGTATATTATTTTCTTCCAATCTTGTAGAAAATCAAACTTACTCATAGCCTTTGTCATTCGTCGACCATCAGGTGTGATAAAAATAGTAGGACGGATGATTTTAGCTGGACCACAACTATAGCCACCACCTGGAGCGATCAAAGTGAAATTTTTGGGAAGTTTCACTGTTCTATTTTTAGTCCCAGCAGCGCCTACGGCTATCTGAAATGCAGAGACAGCAGCAGAAGGGTCCTTTCCCATTGATGCCAAAACACCATCCTTGCAGCAGTTTGCAATTTGCTGGTTATAAGGGGTACCTGGCATCAAGTCAACAATAGCAGGATTTCTCTTACAACTGTGAGGAATGTTGGATCTGAACATTGAACAATTCCCCTGTTCAGTAGCTTGTGCTCCAATCATGGTCCAAATCACCTCATTCTTTGCCCACGTCCATTCTAAAGTCCATCCAGGACTCGTTATGGGACGATACATTTGGAAATTGTTCATCGTCACCACTGCCTGAAATATTGTAACATCAAAGATCTCAAACTGCTAAATAAAAATGTGAATAACTAACAACACATACAACAACAACATATTAGTAACTAACAACACATATTAGTTCAGAACCAACATGAGTTGGTGTAATGGTGGAACTGCTTCACTCTTAACCAAATGTCTGAGGTTCGAATTCTATTGGAGCTCCTTTGTGACAGATACCGAATGAAAAATCAAATTGTACTAGTTCAAAAATACTTACCACATAACCATCAGGAGTCCAAGAAATCACATCCCATTTGATAGTTATATTTCCATTTGGATCCAATGCGTTATAGGCAGCTGCAATTACAATTAGAAATATGAATGCAATAGAAGTCCTACTTCATTTGCAGCAATATAATGTAATTACCTGCACCAGAATATAGCAGAAAAAGTAGAAATACTGTGGTATATGAATTCCAGGACATGTTGAACACCATGGTAGAGCTAAATGGTCTAAATTTATGGGTCTTTCACACAAGAACGTGCAGAAGAATTGAAGAAAGAAGTTGTAAATGTAGCAAACAAGGCAGCTTCTTAGAAAATGATTCTACGTACAGTTGTATAACAGTTGACTTTGACTTAGCGGGAAGACTTTTCTCCCTCTCCAATAATTCTTTAAGATTTTCTCGATTCATACTTACGCGACTTGTTATTTCTCAATAGGACAATTTTTTTAACAACTACTCCCTGTACTATTTATAGTTATTCCTCATTATATTTTTCAAGATATAATATTTATTATATTCAAAGGCTATTTTCTTTCTTAATTCCTGTGCCAAGTCAACATGAGTCAATTAAAGTTGGACAGAGAGAGTAGATCCGAATAGAGAGATACTTTATTCAAATATTTAATACTAAGAGTAATACGAAAAAAAATAATAAACTATTTAAATTTGCAGAAATAGATAAATAAATTGAAACATCTATTTTCACTATATTAGTGATATCTCTTTATGAATATTTCTTTTGTTCATTTTTACTGATCTACGATAAAGATGGACAGAGGGAGTATTAGAATACATCTTGATTGATCTTCCATATCTTTGTATTTCATTATCGATTTAATTTCCATTCTGATTAGGGACAGATCAGAATCCTTTATTAGTTGATTATTTTCTTATTTGTTGTTTATTCTCTTATATAAATACAAATACATATTAATAAAATGAATTACTTCCCTCCAAAAGTAAGTTTATATGGTATATGGGTCAAATAAAACAAAACTCCTTCATTTTTTTAATCGAAAATGATCAAATTTATCCTTCAAGTATATGAAAAAGGTCAAATATATCTTTCGTTAACCTTTTGAGCCAAATATGCCCTTAAGGTTAGAAGATTAATTATGTCTCTGTTAAGTTGAAGGGCAAATCTGAGTATTTTACTAACGTCGGGGGTATATTTGACTCAAAAGGTTAACAGAGGGCCTTTTCATATACTTGAAGGATAAATTTGACCCTTTTTCGTTTCTTTTAATTATCATGTTTATTTTTTTAGAATCAGACGATATAATTTTTAATTAATATTTTAAAATGTAATTTTTTTTAATCATATTGATATTAAGAAGAATTACAATTTTCCGTATGATTTTTAAATATCTAAGTTTTTATTTTAAAATATCGATTAAATGTAATCTAAATTAACTTTGAAATTAGTCAAATAGATTCTCGAAAAAGCAAAACATGACAAATAAAAATGAACAAAAAAAATATTGACTTGCCACCCCCTTTAAGAAATAATAATAAATAGATGGACAATTTTACTATTATCACACTTTAAATGTTATAAGTTCAACGTTTTGAAAAATGACTATAGTTAATATTTAGGCAAATTAGAAACTAAGTGATGAATTATACTTTGATTTTCTAAACTAGACGACTAAAAGTGGATATCTATATTTAATAATGCGGACAAGTAAAATAGGACGGAAAAAGTATCAAATATATATTGCTAGTTCTAACTTAAAACAAATATTTCATCCATTTTTTAATTTGTATTTTTTACTTTTTTTTTTTAGTCCATCTCAAAGGAATATCTCTTTTTTGACAATTCTTTAATTTCAACTTTTTGTATAATATGTTTAAGATCACAAAAGACATTTTCATACATCTTACAAATTTTTAATTCAAGATTATGAAATTTAAAAATCTTCACTATTTATACAAATTTAGTGCTAAATTAAAATAAGATAAATAAATTGATACCTGAGAATAATAATTTTCATTACATTGTTCAATGAAGTAGTACGAGTTGGTCTTTTTGCCCTTTTAAAGAAGTCTTACACTATAACTCCCTACTCCTTTTGTTCCTAATTAAAAATAGTTATCTTAAATTAATGATAGAGAATTAATTTTTTTTTCTAACTTTGCCTTTAACACTAACTACTCTAGAATTAAGAGAGACATATAAAGATAAAAGTTTAATTATTTATAATGGGTATATTGGTCGAATAATATTCCTAATTAATTTTTTTTTTTAAGGATTATGTCAAAATGTTGAGAAGATGAAGAGATTACTCTTGAAAATCTAAGAATTAGAGGATTAAGCAATTTATAAAGCTTCTTAACCAAGTTAAAGAGCATCAAAGTTTTTCACAAAATACTTTATAATAATTTGTTAATTTGATTCAACTATATAGTAATGATTAATGATGATATTCCATTCATCTCGGGGTTATTTGACTGAAAAAAAAAACTTATTTATAGTCTAAAACATTTGTGTGGTGATAGGCTAAAGTGGAGAAGATGAAGAAATCCCGTTGGAAGAGCTAAGAATTAGTGGATTAAGCTTTGTTCTCAAATTATATGATGTATTTTGATAGGATACAAAATTTAATACAAGCAATGTCAAAAGCCAAAATAGTCCAAGGAAAAAAGTATAGCCAATGGCATGATCCCACGTTTCATCGGGCCTTCTGAATCACCTTCTCTTCCCGTATCCTATTGGCTGCTTTGATGAAAAAAAGATAGACTCTTTTCTCATTTACAACAATGAAATCGACGCGTTTGTTCATTAAAATAGAAGCTGACGATTGTTCAATTAATTTTTTTTCTTTATTTCTAAAGTTCTCTTAGATTTGTGTGAGTTTTTGAGATGAGTGTTCCAGAAAATAATCGCTCTACCTCTGTGAGGTAGGGATGCCTTCTCCAGATCCCACTTATATAATTTTACTGGGTATGTTGTTGTTGTAAAGTTCTCTTAGATCATGCTTTAAATTCACAAAAAAATTCATCGGAAGATGAAAATGACAGTATCAGCAGACGCCGGATTTAGCAGCAGAATAATACAATAGGCAAGTATTTTGAAACTTCACATCAGCTTTACCTTTTTACATTACAAAGTTGATAGATCCATTGCATGAGGAAAAGGGAGAGAATACCGAAAACCCATAGGAATGGGTGGAATTGGAAAGCCTTTCATTTCTATCGGAAAAAAAGCTTTCCAATCCACCAATTCCCATAAATTTTCGATATTTTCTCTCCCGTTTCAGATCTGCTAAACTCGTATTAGTATTTCAAAACCCAACCTAGTTTTGTGTGGGGGAATTAAGGATGCAGAAGCGAGACTTTTTATAAGGGAGAAAACACAAAAGTGTGGTGTGGCGGAAAGAGCTAGGAAGCTGACTTGTTAGTGGCCTGGACTCTGACATATCCGAAGCTATTCAGGGCCTTGTCGCATAAACTAATGCATTATTTAATTATAAAAAAAAAGGTCAAAATATCAATAATTTTGGCATCAATATTTTTGTCTAAAAATATCAACCATTCAAAAAGAATGAAATGATTTATAATCACAAAAAAATTAAATTTAAAGAGTATTTTAGATGATAAGATTTAAAAATAGTCCCTTATTTTACTTCTTAAATTTTATGTTAAATCAATCTACGTAAATTAGTATGAAAAAGTACTCTCTTTGTGTTAAAAAAAATGATCTGATAAAGAAAAAAAATTAATTTTATAATTTTAAATTAAATTTATATCAAATATTTTTAATTTTATGACATTAAATATGGCACATGAATAGGTGAAACTAAAATAACAAAGATAAAGAGAGTCATTTTTCTTTAAAGAGACTTTAAAGAGACGTTGATATTCTTATTAAAAAAAAAAAAAAAACGTGATACTTGCTGTGCTCAATTTTACCCCATTTAATACTCTGGACCCTGACAAATTTTATTGCCCAGCCTGCCATGGGAAATTAATTTTATTTTCCTATAATATACTGTCCCGTTCTCTTTTAGTGATTAGTTTTTTTTTTTTTCAAGTCAAATTATATGAATTTTTATTAGTAATTTATAATATATTTTTTTATTATATTAATATAAAAAATTATAATATATTTTGTATAAATTTTTAATATTTATTTTTTTATTTTAAATATTAATTAATTAATTTCTAATTTATAGTTAATTATCCTAGAATAAGTTATTCCACTATGTATATTATAGTATAAACGATGGGATAAGTTATTTCAAATTTGCCAACTAAACAACAAATTAAAATTTTATTCATTCACTATTTTTTTATCTATTACTATTTATTTTTATCTCTTATACCAACCGATCCCGAGGGTGTTATTAAGCAGGTAGAAGAAGATAATATCCTAAGAATATTCGTTTTCTGACAGTAACGTGGGACTAATGTTTTGTCAAAATAAGGCATCATTGTTTATTCTCGGTGTTAAAAGGATGAGGAAAATTGGGAGTGGTAACAAAAAAGAAAAAAGAGAATCTTCATGGTACATTTACTTCAAACCTTTGGCTCTCAAGCTCAATCATATATTTTCAAATTTGATACATGAGATTTATGTTTTTAATTTTAAGCTTAGTTGGACAGATTTATGGTGTTAATTATTGAAGAACAAAATTAAAAATAAAAATCAGACGCTTGTGATTGAAATTGTATCAATTTTAACATGTGTTTCTCAAACACATTTGAATTTTTGTTTAAAGATGCTAAATGAGTATGTTAGATTTGTTGTTGTTATAATAAGTTGATGATTGAAACATATAACTTATGTTTCAAATATGAACTTATTTAGAGTATTATTGAGTGATATTTTTGAGATAAATGTATTCTGGAAATAATTTTTTTGTTTGAGGTAGTAGTAAAGTCTGCATATATTTTACTTTCCTCAAATTTCACTTATGAGATTCCACTGAATATATTGTTGTTATCATATAAAATTTATTAAAATATAAATTTTATAAAATAATTTAAATATATTAAATTCAAAATATAAATATTGTGAATTAATATAATTAAGTTTATTAATTAAGTCCAATAAAATATGGATTTAATTAAAAGCTCAAATTCATTTATTTGTGCTACAAAAGATGACCCACTTCATTGGGCCCCATATCCCTTCATCCAAGAGGCCCACTTAATGTCACGTGTCAAATGACATGGCATGCCAAGTCAAATAAAGAAATCAATAGGATCATGTCATGTGTCAAGATGACAAACTCATTTTATTAAAACCTAATATGTCATGTCACTTAAATCTGATTGGACGGGAGAAAGTCTGATTCTATCGTGACTCCTCTATTCTACAATTATATATAGGGGTCTTCATAATGCAAAATTCACATCAAGAATTCTAACAAAAAGCTAGAGAGAGTTTGTGGATCAAACACCACAAATTCTCTACAAATTCAAGAATTCAAAAGCTCTTGAACTCAAGATTCAAAATCAAAATCAAAATTCGAGATCAAGAAATAAGATCAAATTCAAGATTCAAGAACAAGAAACAAGATCAAAATCAAGATTCAAGATCAGAATTCAAGATCGAATTCAAGAACAGACTTCTAATTCAAGAACAAGCTCCAGAACTCTTGGATTTACACTTGAAAAGGCGAATCAGAGGATTTGTAAAGATTGTAACACTCGCATTATTGAAATTAAATACTACAAATTGTTGCGATATTTTCATTCTGATTATTATTTTCTCAATGCGAATTTTATCGTCTACAATTACTATTGTTATTTTTAGAGTATATTTTTGTGTTGAATTATCAAAATTTAAAAAAAAATAGACTAGATAAATTCAGAAATTTAAAATAATTTTTACTCACACCAAATCATGCTCCCAAAATATTTGTGCACGCCACCCTATGTAGTTGTTGACAGCTTACCCAATGTACAATAAGTCCATTGGTTAAGTGGCACATTGTACATGTTTGTGATTTGTGAGTGGGCACTTAATGTAAAACATCCACAAGTTTTCGATTGTCTTCTAACTACGAAAAAATTGTGATTCAAGTTGTGCGCATTTTGAAAGCGGGCCTCAGCCTCATTTGTAATTATGGCCCATAAAGTGGCCGTCCTGTTGCCACGTCCTCATTCTCCCTTTGTACGAATTATGTGGCATTATTTGGATTTTGAGAGTTGAATAGTTAAATTTTGATAGAAAATTTTGTTGTTCAATATGTATTACTTAAAATACTTAGAACAAAAAATTTTTTTTTCTTAACAAAAACTTTTGCAGTAAACAAAACTTTTGTAGGAAAATTTTTTTTTGTAAAACAAAACTTTTGTAGAACAAAACTTTGTAATCCTAAAAGTTTTTGTAGGACTCAATTCCCATTTCAGATTAGCTGGAAGTAACAGGATCAACAGAAATATATAGCCTGTTTGGAAAACTTTTCATGAAAGGTTTGTATCTTTTCAGAAAAGGTTTGCAACTTTTCATGAAAAGGTTTGCAACTTTTCATGAAAGGTCGCAACTGTCAGAAAATTTAACTTTTCATCTTACCATTTCCCATTCACTAATATCAAAACCCAACAAATTTGACATAGAGGTTGTGTTTGGTATGGAGGAAAATGTTTTCTGAAAAATATTTTTCTGAAAAATAAATTAATTTTTAATTCATTTCCTCATGTTTGGTTGATGGGTGGAAAATATTTTCTATTTTGATGAAAATATTTCATAATTTAAAATATTTTTAAAAATAAATATTTAAATTATTTTTTGGGGGTTGGGTAGGGGCAGGGGTAGGGGCTGGGGGTCGGGGGCAGGGTGAAGTAAAAAATTAAATTTTTCAAAATTTGAATTTTTTGCCAACCAAACATGAGAAAATTGAAAAATATTTTCTTCCATACTAAACACACCCAGAATCTTAATATTTTCTTGAAACAAAATTTATATATTTAGAGATCTACTTGAAAAATACCATAAGTCACAATAGTTGATAGTATAAATTTAAAATATTTAAGATATATATAAAATAATTATGATCAAAAATAGATTTTTGAATCTCAAAATTCAAAAAGTGTCATGTAAATTGAAATGGAAAAAATATATAGTGTAAAGATAAGTACCCAACGAATAAGAAATCTCTGGGTGTTTTGGTTCTCGCTCGCTACTCTTCTAAGGCTCAAAGCAAGCGGCACCAACTTTTTTGACCTTAAAATACACCTACTAAATAAACATACGCAGTCTTTAAATCAAAATCTGCCACTATTTATTTATGATAAAAAAAAAACAATAAAAAAACATGTACACCTACAAATATTTCTGCATACAGCAAGGATACAAAAAACCATGCGAGCCGCAAAACGTCACCTGCATACTCTGCCATGCCTCATCAAGTAAATTGGAACTAAGCAAATTGTTGATTTTGACATAAAAGTCAATTTTAAAAAAAGAGAGAGATAGACGAAAGACTTTGAACCTTCAAACCTATAAGTTGAACATGTCATGATATTTTTTATAATTATAACATATTAAAATGAGAGCAAATAATATAATAAGTAATATTAGAATCGATGAAAGTATAACTGTGACAAAGATGAGAACTTTTGTTATTCTTTCAAGTATTTTTTAAATGTCTTCATGTGTATCACAAGTTTGTATAATTTTGAATTTTTATATCTCTATTTATAGTATTATACGTAAGCATAGAAAAAAAATTCATACACTAACATATTTCACCAATTACATCTTATAAGCAAAGAAAATTGTGTTGACACATTAATAATACATATATATCTTAAATTTGCAATTTAAACATTTTAGACATTTTTCACATAACTATAACAAGTAAATTAAGGGTAAATGAAAGAGTTGTTTCTTTTTATTATATATATAACATAAAAGTCGTTAGACAATCCAACTAGGCAAAATAGGAGTATCATATAAATTAATAAAAATTCAATATTTTAAATTTTGAAATATGATAATTACACTCAATTCTGCTTAAATTAAAAATAACATAATATGTTAATTAAGATGTGTATAATCAATGTATAACATATAGGAAAAAATGTACATTAAATCCAAGTAATTATTTGTGTCAAAATCGATTGAAAATAATAAATGGCGCCCGGGTGCAGCCAGAGAAAAGGGAGAGAAGCCCGAAAACTCACAGGAATGGGTGGAATTGGTAGGCTGAGAAAGGTAAGATCTGTCTCAGTTTACGAGACATCAGTTCACAGTTGATATGATATTACATTTTAATTTTTTTTAATGTGATTGTAAATCATTTTTTATTATAGTAAGATAATATTTTTTTTAAGATAAATTAAAAAAAAAAGAATATCACATAAAATGAGACGGACTGAATACGAAGAAAAGCTTACCAAACCACCCAATCCTAAAAGTTTTTGTAGGACTCAATTCCCATTTCAGATTAGCTGGAAGTAACATTTTTTTTGTATGTAGAGAGTGTTCATGTTTGATGAGAGACTTGGGCACCTACTTATATAGTGTGTATTTGTTTTATATAATAATTTGGAAAAAAACATAAATTTTTTTCTGAAGTTATCCAGAAAAGTCATTTACATACTTTAACTATTTAAGTGACCTATTACACACTTATACTATTCAAAAGTGATATTTTTACACACTTAAAATTGACGTGGCAAAATAAAAAATAAAAATAGGTGCGTGAGACGAATTTTTAAAGTAAAAAAAAAATTAAAAAATCATTTTCTTTCTCTCTCCCTCTAAACAAAATATTCCTTCTTCCCCTTTCATCTTCAAATGCTCATTGTATCCCCTTCAAACAAAATATTCCTTCTTCCCCTTTCATCTTCAAATGCTCATTGTATCCCCTTCAAACAAAATATTCCTTCTTCCTCTTCATCTTCAAATGCTCACTGTAAGAATTTCTACATCAACATGTGAATAGAATCATGATTAAAATTTAAATTTTATAAGTTGTGAAATATATGTTTTAGATTTATTTTCGGACTTGTATTTTCAACAATTTCAATATCAATAAAAAATGAATTTGGGAAGGGGTTGGTGGTGAATAAAAAATCATGACTTGTATTCCTAACTGTAACTGAATTTCTAGTGGATTTTTTGGTGGCGATTTTTGCCGAAAAAATAGAGTTGAGGGATTTGTTGGGTTCGCTGTTGGTTTTAGGTGAGAAAGGGGTTGTTTGGTGCGGCTTTTTTCCGAAAAAAGGGATGGGAAAGACGAAGCAAGGGGGTCGACTGGTTGTTGTCGAGGGGGGGTTGGTGGTTTTGGACAGAGGTTTTGTCTGACATCACTGGGAAATACCACCAGCGACCAAGCAACCCAGCTCGCCGGAATCCACCAAACCAACCCCACCCAAAAGCCACCATCACAGAAAAGCTACCTCGTATCAGAGAATCGGTAGTCCGTCAATGACTGTTTTCTCGCCGGAAAACTTCTACCAAAACCCACTTGGAAACAATAGTAGAGAAATTTGGCATGCTTTCTTAATCTTATGGCTGAAAACTCTCTGGAAAAAAAAGAAGAAGAAGAAGTCTATTTTGAGAAGGATGGAAACAGATCCAAATGGGTCTTATATTTTTTTTTTCCTTGAGAAATTCCATGTGTATTACATTAATTTACAATTAGGAAAAACTAATTATTAAAGAAAAGAAAATAAAAATGATATAAAAAATTATCACTTCCGACGTGGCGCTGACATAGCAGCAAGTGTAATACACCGTCTGCTGTGAGTGGTGTTTCAGTTTTAAGTGTGAAAAAATATCACTTTTGAATAGTATAAATGTGTAATAAATCACTTAATTAATTAAAGTGTGTAAATGACTTTTCCAAACAATTTCAGAGAAAAATTTATGCCTTTTCCCTAATAATTTTGACATTGAGTTAAAATACTTATACAAGAATCTCCTGTCTGATAAGGTTGAAGTTTTTATTTTCGACATAAACTTGGTTTTTTGGCTTCTTGCTGCTAGTGTTGAGGTTTGAGTTTTTTTTACACTAAAAAATTAGCTTCTCCGAGCAAGACAAAATGTACTATATTTAATATTCTATCTATCTTAAATTAATTGTATTTTTGAGACTTTTTTAATGCACAAAGTTAAAGATGAATGTTTGAAATTTTTTCATAATTACCTTTTCATTTATTAAAATTATTTTATAGAACATAAATTACACTAAAATCTAATACGTGACATCTTGATGGATAAGAATGAAATTTATGAATGAATGACTAAATACAATGTAAAACATATGCTCTAGAGCTATTGTAAATTTCACTGTGAGAATCAGAAACGTATTTATATTTGACTTCAAAAATTATTTTTTGAATATTAACCGAACCGAATAAATTGTGTCTCCCCTATAGTTGCATCGCATGCTCAAATTAAAAATATGGTATAATATGAATGAAAAGGAATGTTAGATTATCCTTTACATTTATTTGTCATTATACCACAGTTTTGAAATACTATGTTCCTCTACAAGATAGAATGTTGTAGTGACATGCACATGTTGGCAGTTTGTAGACTCCCCCTTATTAAGATCCAAAAAGAAATATGCAACCAACCCACTTGTTCTATGTGCACCACTTGTGAATTCAAGTGTAATCTTGTCAAAGTGCATATTGATTACCACGACAGGCTAGGAATACGAACAAACAGAGTTGGAGAATTCTGCAGGCAGAATATGGGTACACGTACATGGAAGGATTCCCTAAGTTTTCTTGTTTTTTCCCTCCTGATGAAATGTTGAATCTGAGTGAAATTTCCTTGTCAGTCCAGCTTGTTCATAACAGAGAAAGTATGACTACTAACTACGGTAAATGCATATTAATCTTACATGACACGATTTTTACTGCCACAAGAACACCAAGGATTGTGTTGGCAAGTGCAAATCACTCTCTTCCAATCAAATGACTTGTCACTTGTGCCACCACAGTGAAATTTTTGGGAAGTTGTCGTCGACGCTACATAGAGAACAGCAGAAGCTTCCTTTCCCATCCTTGCAGCAGTTGGTTATAAGGGGTATTTGGCAAATCAGGATTTCTCTTACAAATAAATGTTGGATCTAAACTTTAAACAATCCCATGACCCGTAGCTTGTTACCTCATTCTTGGGCCATGTCCATCCAGGGCTCATTATTGGACAATCATTTGGAAATTGTTCCTTGTCACTAATTGAGCAATTAGTTTCCATTTTACTTTATAAAAAGGCTCATCAGTGAAGTTTGGAACGGACTCTGAAAACTCAGGCACATCATCTGTCACGTTACATTTTTCTTCAAAATCCATCTCAAAGGCCTCCAGAAATTCCTTGTCTATCTCCTCTATCCCTTGCCTTCTTAGTTCTGCTCTCATCCAATCCTTCAAACACTCTTGTCATTTCTCCCATATTTTCGTCTAAACACTCTATCTAATGGCATAGGAACCGCTAGTACATCACCTGCCATTCTTGAAAGTAACGGAAATTTCTTCGTGTTCAAGAGATCAAAATCAGACTCATCGATATCATATTGTTGCTCCACATAATAACTAAGCTCGTTAGAATAAGCAGATCGTCTCAATTCTTGTGACATTGCAACATGTTGTTCCCAAAATTCGCAACCTGGAAAACGCTTAGACGAAGTTGATGAAAAAGGCATTGATGAGGCCTGTTTGGGTTCAACTGCGAATAAATCTCATTAGCAAATTTCAATAAATCATCTTTGTGAGAACAAATATCTTACTCACTGTAATTCAAATCCAAATTTTGATATAAACATTTAAGGGATAATCAAATAATGCACCAAGTAAATATATTGGAGGTACAGGGATAAATTATTTGATAAATTCAGCTTTCATATCAGGTAAAAAAACACTGAAGAACGGATGATCCTTATATTTCACGAATAATGAAGATATGTCGTTCAAATAGACTAGTGCTGAAGGATAATAAGAACCAGAGCACTGTGGAACTTCTGTAAAAAATGAACCATCTCTTCACAGATATGTCAGTCAAATCATTATCATCATCATCAATAGATTTATTTTCATCGTCATCATCATCATCATAAGCTTCTGTAAGAATGGAAGGCGCGGACCAACATATCACAAGTAGTATTCCATCTAGTAGGAATATCAAGTATTTGGGATCTTATCAAATGTTTATCAGCTAAACACCTTTTGCTAAATTCAGTCCCTCTATAATTACAACACAAAATATAACGCATTGCTCTTCTTATTTTCTTAGTTTCAGATTCAAAATGAGCAATTCCATCCTTAACAATTGAATTCAGGATACGACTAACACTAGGATGATTCAATTTCTTTACAGGTAATTCATTAGTATTCCTTTTGAAATACGCATTAACAGAAAATAGCTTATCACCAAACACAAGTTTAGCTGTCATATCAGAAACTATATCGATATCATGAAGCTCCTCGGTTAATCCTGTTTGATATGCTAAAATACTTTTTTGCATGACAAAGTTATCATCAATCCAATAAGCAGTAAAGCATACAAGATCTAATTGTGTCAAGTCAGTAGAAGCTGTGTGAACACCTAATGCTACACTACAAGAAAGAGACTTAAAACTTTCAGTTATTTGATTTCTATACTTATAAAACTGTTTTTTGATTTCAGACATAATAATTCTCTTCGAAAATGAATGTAAATTGTAAGAGAATTCCTGAATTTTGTAGTATAAAGTATAGATTCAGCACATAATAATTTCACAAGTTCAAGTTCTTCAGAATATTGGTAGAAAATTTGAATATATTTTTCTAGAGAATCTTACTATAAAGTGAGTCAACAATAATAAATTTAGCTAATTCCCGTTCATCAAGTTTTCTATCATATTTAAATTGTTCTCCAGTTTTCAAATTGTACTGCATTACCGTCACAACTTTCATTATCTGAGCTAACTTCATCATGACCACGCTTATTTTTTGATCTATTATTATCAGGTAAGGTTCACATAATCAAAATAATAGATAAAATATGAAATAAGTAAGGAAGAGATGGAACGATTATACCAAATCGGCGAAACACAATAAAAAATGAGCAGTTGAAACTTGAATTCCAATCACTTCACAGGATGAGAGACAGAGTTTTAAGGAGAAATGAGAGTTTTTAAGGGGAGAAACAAATGTAAGATGTTTATATATAGATTTGAACGAGAGAATGTCTGGATAATTTTACCAAATCACCCTTTGAATATAATAAATACAGTCTCTTCAAAAATGTGATAGAGAAATGACTATAATTAATTATAAGAGTAAATTAGGAAGTAAGTGTAAAATTATCTCTTGATTATTTCATAAAGTGGACAAGTATTATTGGACATCTCAAAATAATATAGTGGGCACAAGTAAAGATGGACGAATGGAGTATATAAATGCTTTAAAAAAATTGACTTAAAAACACCTAAAATGAGTCATTCTAAACAGACTTTAAGTCATAATTTTTACATCATATTAATATGAAAAAATTGTAACTTAATACTTATAATATTTTTTTGTATAGTTTTGAATATCTAAATTTTAAATATTTAATTAATTTAGCTTAACTCAAAAAATTAATCAAATTAATTCTCATGAAATAAACGTGAAATAAAAATTACCGGAGGAAGTATAATGGGGTATGACCATTAAGCATAAATTCATGAGTTTGTTACCAAGATGTGTTCGAGAAATTATTTTAATGCTTCTATTTATCGTCAATTTTTGGAATCAATTTGATTCTGAAATATAGTATACTTTATTAAAATGAATATATATAATTGACGAAGCAAAAACATATTTTATCTAATTAATATAATTATATAATAGATTAAAAAATGTATAAAAATAATTAAAATTTCAAAATGTGTGCATAATTAGTCGAATAAAATGCATTTAGTGAATGCAATTTATGTACTGTATATATAGCTAGATAACATTACTTTTCTGCATAACTAAACATTTTTTGGAAAAGCAAAAACTATCCAACTTGGTTCATTGAATAAAACTATCGAATTTGTAATATTAAGTTTATCTTTGACTTTTAAATTTGTAATATTGGGTGTCGAAAAACTTTAAAGAAATTCATCCAGAATAACAAGTAAATTATTAGATAGAAATAGAAATTTATACGAATGAAACGGGTACTAATCTTGTGTCACCTTAGGATGCCTATTCCTCTCTCCCTACCAAATTCTACTGAACTGTACACAATTTTACTATCTCTTATTCTACCAAATGCTAATATACATGAGTTACGCGTACATTTTATGTCAATTAATAAAATTATTTAAAATGATAAATGAATAATCTTATTTTCAGACACAACTATAAATTCCAGAAAGAATGACTACATTGACAATATTACACAGACATTTACGATGTTGGTTGGTAAGATTACCCATAGAGTTGTTACCATGTCGGTGCCTAAGGTGTCGGTGCCTATATTTTAGTCCCAACAAATTCAGGTGAACTCCACGCATGTTTCCATCTATTCTTCAAGTTATCATAAATTAATATATTCGCACAATGCGCAGATATGGATACCAATAACTATAACAACTATGCATTATTTAACCTTTATAACTTTTTGAAACAAACTCAATAACTAGACCAATGCAATTCAAACTCAAACATTCGATAGATATAGTTCGTTAATTGATAAAATTATAAAGGAATTTAAAAACAAACTAAATAACACACATAGAAGAAAGGAACAAGAAGCACAACTTAGAGAGTAGAGATTTTTTGCTGATCACTATTTCTCATTCGTCATTCTTATAGCTAGTTGTTAGTTAAGCATGGGTCCCCAATTAACCTTTGCAAAAGCCTTATCTTCTCAGCTCGATAACTAGTTGTTCAACATTCGTGTAGATATGGATATTGAGCGGAGTCTGGTTCATAACACCTTTAGTGTTTGTTTGATTTAGTAAACTTCATGATTCTCGGAAAAAGAAACTAGGTCGTAATGAAAAGGAAAAAAGAGTTGACGAGCAGTGGCAGAACCAACATTTTCATCAAAAGTGTTCATATTTTTAGAACATGAGTGGATAATTTTTAAATTAAAGATATTTAACAATTAATTTATATCAAAATATTTATATTTAATTTATATATTCGAAAAAAAATTTCGACGAAGGGTGTTCATCTGTACCATCGTCGAGTGAAAACAAAAGTATACAATGCATAAAGTCCAGTTGTGTTTGGGCTGGATAAAAATGTCGATATTTTATTTTAATTTGAAACATCAATTTCATACTGTACGATTTTTATTCAAAAGAAACTGGGTGAATCTTGCGAAGTTTGCCACGTGTGATTTGGGAAGAGGTAGCTGGGCCCATGATGAGTGATGGAATTGAGCCTAAAGACACGGGACTAATTAGCCGGCCCACCTCGATTCCCGAGCCACGTAACGTTCCCTTTCTAATGCCGGTCTTGGCACGTGCCCCCTCCCATACGTTTCATGTTTCCTACCTACCTAGTTCCTATGTTTAAGTTAATTATTAGAAAATTTTTGATATTTTAAAATAAGTGAATTGTTCATATGGATATATTGAAAATATTTTTTAATTGTATTCTTCATTAATTAACTTTTTAAGGTTGAGTTTTGTATGAAAAATAAATAATATATTAAATAAGTGTGTGAAATTTAAAAAAAGTAAAAATAAAAAAACACAATTAAATTTTATTTTTATTTTTTTTAGTATATATAAAATGACACAATAATTCACCTGGAAGAAGTACTATCTACTCTGCTTTAATTGCGCCTTAACCAAATCAATTGCCTTTTAATAAGAAAATTTTTAATGCAAATTTAAATTTTATCGAGTTTTAATATGCATATTGTACCATCAATTATAATAGAAGTAATAAGATACATATATAAAAAAACAAAGTAGGAAGAAGAAATGTACAATCAAAAGAAGTCTTTTTATTTATAAGAAAAAAATCAATTTTATCTCTAATTAGGATTGCAAAGTAGACATTCACTACAACACAATAAATATAATTAGAATAGATGTGATAAAATTATCAGTTTATTGATTACTCATATATCAATTCAAAACATCGATTTGGTAAAATAAATATAAATGTCAAGTGATTGACCAAGTAAAATAAAACTAACAGAGTAATTGACCCTTTTTTCTAACTTACAAGTAACGTCAAAATAAAAAAAGAAAAAATAAATTGATGAGATGTTGGTCACGTGCCACCGCCCCCTCTTTATTCAGGGAACTATATAAACCCCCTCTCATCTTCACAAAGGCTCCAATTTATTTTACACAAAAATGGCAAAGGCTTCTTCAACTCCTCTTCTGAAAGATGAGCTTGACATAGTGATTCCCACTATTAGAAATCTTGATTTCTTAGAGATGTGGAGGCCTTTTTTCCAGCCTTACCATCTTATCATTGTTCAAGATGGTGATCCTTCTAAGGTCATTAAGGTTCCTGAAGGCTTCGATTACGAACTCTATAATCGTAATCATATAAACAAAATTCTGGGTCCTAAGGCTTCTTGCATCTCTTTCAAGGATTCTGCTTGCCGTTGCTTTGGTTACATGGTCTCTAAGAAAAAGTACATATACACCATTGACGACGATTGCTTCGTAAGATATTTTACTGCGTTTTTTATTTCTGGTTTGATCTTGTTGACTATTATAAAATTTGTTCTTTTTCCTCTGCTTTGGATTTCCTACTCCTGTTTTTTCGGCACGAGATCTGTTAACCTATATTTACATTTAAGGGATTTGATATTTATTATTCGCTTAATATAAATACTGGATCTAATGTGAATTTATCAATTAAGGGGTCGTTTGGTTGGGAACAACTTATCCCAAAATTAGCCACTACTATAGTATAAATGGTGGAATAAGTTATTCCAGGAACCAAACAAGATACTAAAATTTTATCTATCTCTCACACCAAATGACACCTAAGAGTTTATCCAAGTGCATTACATCAAAATTTTGTGGCATTGCCGATTTCTGAGAATCTGTATTTGAAAGTGCTCTTGCTTAAATCTAGGGCTCGTTAAGTAATTGTGATTGTTACTCAATATGAGATAAGTTATCTTGTGATTTTGTCGTATCCTTTAGTCCTCGTACCAAACGAGCTCTTAGTATTTTATTATAAAAAAAATGATCTCTGTGAAAACGGCACTAAAACAAGTATTGTAAAGGATGAGATCTCAATGTTAATGAATTTATTGGTTATTAATTGGCAATCGCAGGTAGCTAAAGATCCAACTGGCAAGGAAATTAATGCTCTTGAACAACACATTAAGAATCTGTTGTCTCCATCAAGTCCATTTTTCTTCAACACCTTGTATGATCCCTACAGAGAGGGCGCCGATTTTGTCCGTGGGTACCCATTCAGTCTCCGTGAAGGTGTCTCAACTGCAGTTTCACATGGTCTCTGGCTTAACATCCCTGATTATGATGCACCTACTCAGCTTGTCAAGCCTCTTGAAAGGAACACCAGGTAGCATCAACCTTCCTGGTTTTCGTTTTCTTGATCTTAACTCCTTAATGCCGGTTCCGTTGTTTTCATTTTTAGGTATGTTGATGCTGTTATGACAATCCCAAAGGGAACCCTCTTCCCTATGTGTGGCATGAACTTGGCATTCGACCGTGAGTTGATTGGCCCTGCAATGTACTTTGGACTCATGGGCGATGGACAGCCTATTGGACGCTACGATGACATGTGGGCTGGCTGGTGCACCAAGGTATTATACTTGCTTAGAGGCAGAGCCATGATTTATATCTATTTACATATTCGGTGTCTACCTCTAATCCTGTCTTTTGGTGTTGTATAGGTAATATGTGATCACCTAGGATTGGGAGTGAAAACAGGTCTGCCATACATTTGGCACAGCAAAGCGAGCAATCCATTCGTGAACTTGAAGAAAGAATACAAGGGTATTTACTGGCAAGAGGAGCTGATCCCGTTCTTCCAATCTGTTGTCATTCCAAAGGAGTGCACCTCTGTCCAAAAATGCTACCTTGAACTCTCCAAACAAGTGAAGGCTAAGCTAGGCAAGGTGGATGATTACTTCAACAAGCTGGCTGATGCCATGGTCACATGGATTGAAGCATGGGACCAGCTCAATCCGTCACCTGCCAAATTACCAAATGGTAGCTCAAAATAGATAACATTTGTCATTTTCTAGTTTTATTAATTATATTTTCGGTATTATGTCTTGTTTATGTCTGGAGAGTTGAGGACAATATCTATGCCATTTAATTTAATATCATTACTATT
This sequence comes from Solanum virginianum, assembly GCA_000787875.1. Lineage (NCBI taxonomy): Eukaryota > Viridiplantae > Streptophyta > Magnoliopsida > Solanales > Solanaceae > Solanum > Solanum virginianum. Next base: position 16,481 of record DF358907.1, on the reverse strand, counting down.
TTTTTGACCTGCCGGCTGTTATAAGCATATTCCTTAGCAAGTTGTCTTTTCCCTTTTGTTTCTTCAAAAATTCCATAATGTTTGGCATAGAGCCAACTTTCTGAGTGGAAAGGTCAAAAGAGAAGACGGGCTGGCCTTAGAAAAATCATACATTAGGAACATTGTTAAAACAGTAAAAGGATGTAGACGTTTTATTTGGCATATCAAATAGGGGGGGTGGTTTCAAGTTGACTTAAATATCAAGAATAGAATGGGAATTACGGTGAATTTCTCCATCTTAATATCACAAAATTTCAAGTGAATGGGAAAAATATACTGTGCAACAAAATACTTATGCAACTATTCCATAACATAGGAACGGAATAAGGATGGATATTTAGCACACAGATTAACTCAGACTATCAAGTCATGATTATTGTTGTTAATTGTCCAAGAGAAAGTAAAAACATTATTATCTAATGAAACAGCACCGTGAAGAACAGTATCAAATTGAGGAAAACATAAAACAACAATGAACAAGTGAACATCAAGATTCCAAAGACTTGCTCCCTGATGCTCTTCACCTCTGTAAAGCTGAGAAAGGTGGCTGGTTCTTGAGTGAGTTGCTGAACACTTCAGCTTGTTCTTTGACAATAATCCACATATTTGCATCTGCAAACATCAGTCTAATTTAGGGCAACAAAACAAGGCAAGATCACTTCATGCAATTTTATCTTAGCTACACTGTTACAAATGATAAGCATCGAGGTGCATATGTATGGGAACATCCCAACAAATGTGAAAAATAAGTGCAGGTGACAAGAAAGTGATTTTTGATCCAGTTAACAAAGACTAATTATAATTATTGAAGCTAAAAGAAAAGAACATCTTTCTGTAATCCCTAGATTGAAACATGTGATAGAATTGAGCAAAAAACTGATAGTGATACAGGCGCATACAACACATTTTTGTACCTGCTCAAGTGATTCTGAGACCGGGAAAAGCATTGCTGTCCTGTTTCACTTGCATGGAAAACCTTTGATGCTCCACACGCTGAAGCTGTGATGACAACTGGAGCAAATCAATAGTAGGTCCATCTTCACAAGAAAGTTGATTCTTGGGGTTCACCAAATCTGATCCTTGGATGATGCGATTGATACCACAAGTGTTGCTAGGAAATAGTATCTGGTCCAGTCCATCTTCTGCAGAATTGACCCCAGATGAATTGAAAGTATTTGACATTCTACCTGCTGAAACCAGAGGACCAAGTCCCAGGACATTTTTAGATGCTTGAGTCACATTGTAATTATTGCTTGGTGGAATCAGGGGTCGAGAAGTGGAAAAAACAGTGGAATGATTTGATGAGCCTTGTGATTGAGATGACAGAAGAGAGAGAGCATTGTTGGAGTTTGATATCCCTGATAGCCCCTGAATGGTGGAAGATGTGTCCAAAGCATGCAAGATTTCAGATCCAGTTGAGGTGGTGTGGAATACAGAAGGGGAAACAAAATCTGATCCTCGCATATCATGCAGAGATGAGTTGGTACTCTCGTTAATTCTGCTGCTTGTTACAGCAGATAGTCCATCATGGAGAGTATGACACCCTTTCTTGGCATGATATGATGTGAAATGAGATTTTGGTTGTAACTGTCCATTTGTAAAGGGCATGGCAAGTTGAGGGCTATAATCAACTCCATCTTCAACTTTTACATTCTTATACCAGTCATTCATCTCATATTTAGGCTGATGCAGAAAACGGTTGCCGAGTATGTCTTGGCACGCAAAGGATGACGTTACAAAAGAAGTTCCACGAAATCTCGTACCTGTCAAAACCTGGAGTGTGTTATGATACCATACAGATGAATTTTAATTTCTTTTTAATACATTTCACACAATAGAAAAACAGCAACGCCTTGTAGTCCAGAATTTACTTGGAAGAGCATGAAACTCTTGAATTCAACATGCCAAATAATAATGATATGGAGGGACTATAAACTTGTGTAATAATGACACATATAATAAAATACGATAACTAAAATGAAGAAGTGTAGACGTATTATGCCAAAAGAATAGTTGTGAGATTAGCATTGTTGTACAAATGTCGTGTATCAACAATGTTTTCAGGAGTGAATTTTGGACTTTTAGAGTCCAATATATCTATCTACATGAATGTTTCTAAAATAAAGTCCAATATATCTACACGATAATAAGTTTTGAGAGACAAGCACTCATACAAGGTTGCACAAGATAAAAAATGATCACATCCGACAAAGGTGCAAGCACAGAGGATAAAATGACAAAATGTAGCTTGAGATGGTCTGGTTATATCCTAAATAAATCTCGTAATGCACCTATTCATAGGTGTCACACTATGATGATTAAATGTGACAATGAGGATGACACAGACCTAAAATCACATGGAGGAAGACCCTTCAGATGACATACAATCTGAAATCATTATGAGCTTAACTAAATACAAACACAATGAAGTCAAATAATCCGTATAGGCATCAGCATGTACTTAGGTGCAATCACATATGTTAAGATTATCCCCACATGTTAAGAGCCATGCATCAATCCTAAGCTTGCTGGAATCGGATGAGTGATTCCTTATTGTTATAAATGCTCTATTTATGTCTATATATTTCAATACTCTGTACTCAAGGATTATCCAACGCTAGGAATTCCCTAATAATACTCGAGTGGCTTATCTCTCTAACAAACTAAGAATCTTCTAATAAGCATTATTCTTCTAGTTGGTATCTATATGGATTTTCAATATCTATTCTTTTCTATCTTTTGCTAGAGTTGCATGGATATGAAGATATCCTAATTCTTTTGACACAACGTCTTTTCATGTGATTTTTAGTTCTATTTTTCCTCTTTTAACACAATCAATATCATGTTTTCATGCAAAAAATAAATGCACCAAGAGACTGCAGGCCTACATAACATGTGGACAAAACATCTCTAATTTTATCCCCTATATGGCGCTACTTGCACCTTCTAACGTATGTAATTACACATTCATCTTAACATTCGCATCTCTAGGATGTCCATTTTGTGGATTATTCTAGAGACTCAAAAATCAATCTCGTACAACATTGTTGGCCTTACAGTTGTTCTATACAACTTCCTTTTCACATTGTAAAGTATCTTCCAATCGCATAATCTTGAGAATCCAGTAAACACAAGGCACCACCAAGTGGTATGTTTCACTTGGACTGCTCAACATAAATTAAGTCTTACTCAAGAAAAAACACATGAATTGGGGACGTCACTTGCAGTGGATATTAATGTGTGAAAAACAATGGGAACTTCATGTTTCTAAACCTTGCTCTGCATCCTGGCAGTCTGCTGTATGTTTAACAATCTTTTGAAAGTCGAGTAGCAGTGTCGAGTAACCTAAAGTAGATGACCACTAACTGGAGAAGCAGAGGATGAAAAAGCAGGTGAAAGTTCTGTGTCTACTCCTCCTATGGAATGGGGGAGGGGACAGAAATTTAGATGAGAACACCGATACAAATCCTACATGTTTATAATCCTTGCTTTTTGGTGTAACATGAAAAATGTTGATCATTTTTGATACCTTGTTCTGCAATATAGATATGGGATCAAGTCCTTCAATCATAAGACAGATTTCAGCACCCTCGTGGGCGATAAGATGTACTAATCAAAAATGAATTACAGGAACAAAAATAGTTGTCATGCATCTTAATATTAGAGAGGGAAACTATAATATGCAAAATTAAGAGCTACTTCTACAAAGCAAATGACTGAAACAGCCTGAGCGCATACCGGTATGAGGGGGCTTCCTTCGGCGTTCATTATGACCTGCAAGTCGTTTCCTGCAGCTCCGTTTGCCATCATCAAACTCACCCAACAGATGGAACCTACAAGTAAAGTAGCAAGACTGATTTACAGAACATATTTTACTGCAACAAAACAAGAAAGACAACAACTGACTTTCATAATACTTGCAAATAAAAATGATATGTTATTCACAGATGTTAAAAAAGTAGAATTAAAATGGATCTGAAGGAATATTTTAGAACATGTATTGATTGGTTGCACTTGCAATATGATTAGTTAATAGAAAATGTTTAAAAATTTAGAACTCTGGCTATGGAGACATATCAGTACCTGCTACATTGCTGACAAAACCTCTGCTCAATTCCATTAACAATAACTTTAGCAGTCTTTGAGTGAACCTCACATACTTTATGCCTCTTATGATAGTCCTTACAGGAGGTGAGATCCTTCCCACAACCTTGAACCTGGCAAAATGGTTTGTGGGAGTTTACACTTCCTGCTCTTAATCTTTTGGCTGGAACAATGGATTCAGCAGAAGTGGAGCTGGACAAACTCTTAGGAGATTTGAAAATAGTTCCATCTACATGATGATCAGGAAATCTTCCAAGCTTCAAATCAATCAGTGATGAGTCTCTAGAAACTGAGTCCACAACTGAGCTTGATAGCTTGGAACTAGACTTATCTTCCCCAGAAAACGAACCAAAAATGCTGGCAGCACCGCCGTGCTTGTTACTAGTAAAACCATCTCTCATTTGGTCACAGAAAATTGGTTTTCTCATCAGATTTGGAGAACCCAATTCATGAAATCCTTGACTTTCACTACCTTCTTGACTTAAGCACATCCCATAGCTACTTTGGGTCTTCAATTCCCAACCCATAACTCCATTTTTCACTCTCCCCATTCCATTATTTACAGAAACTGATTCCTCTGTTACAAAACCCTTCCCCGCTGAGAAATAGCTCCAAGACTCCATTACCCCCTCTTAACTTAACCCACCCAATGATTGCTGCTTTACTCTTCCTCCATAACACCAACCAGATTTCTTCTTCAAAATAAAAATAAAAAATTGTATTCACCAAACTGAAGCAAGTATCAAAGTTGATTCAGAAACATTCTTGAAAACCCAGTCATTAAACACCATTAGAAAAAAAGAGAAAAAGAAAGGACAACTCAAAAGGCCATTATAACTGTTTGCAATCAAGGAGCACTCAAGAAGGAAGTAGACAAGTTAAATACTTGCCCCCTTAGTGGAAGCAAAGGGGAGCTATAGGAAGAAAAAAGTAGTACAGTTGGGTGAATGAAAAGAAGTGGTCCAACTCCAATACCAAATAAAAAATACAAAATGGAAAGCTGCCAAAATGACAGGAAAGAGAGAAGGGAGTGGTTTGGGAAAGGGGAAGTGCAGGGATGTAGGTTAACAGTAGTAGTACCACACAGATTTATAAAGTGATGAATTTGTTAAAATTGAGAAATGGAGTTTGTGATGAAGACATATATATTCATCAATGAAAGAGATGGAGACAGTGGCACTATATTTTTGGGTTACCACTAACTCTATTCAATATAGTTGATAGCTTTTCTCTCCATTGTTAAGAGATAAGAGCCCCCACTTCTTCCTACTTTCCTTTGCCAGTAGGTAAATTGCTATCTTTTTCTTCTTTCTTTTAGTTTTCGTTTTCTGCGTCTTATTTCGTATCACGCTCCCTGCCACGGACCTTTTTATATATAAAATTTTTGTATTAAAAAAATAATAATTTTATGTTTCTTATCTTCTAATAATTTTTCTTTCTATATTAATATAAAGAAACACTTTTAGTTATTGTCTAATATTTCATTCGACCCAAGATTATAGGAGAAAAATATTTGAATTTTATGATTTTTTCATTTGACACGAAATGTCTGCTTTTATGATTAAAAATATATAATTTATCAATTAAATTGTTTATTTACCTTTATTATAAATTATAATCATCTATTAAATACATTTTCTAAAGCATTCGACTTACTAAATAATTACATCAATGACCATTGGATTTCAATTATCAAAAAGATGGTCATTCTATGTATACTCCATATATAAATTGTATTATAATATATATTAAGTGTATAACTTACGTATAATTAATTGATATTGTATAATTAATATATACTTCGTATGACTTTTGGCAAATTATATTATATAGCCACAATACTTTTTTCCTATGATTTTTAATTATTTTTTATGTAAATAAAATATAATTGTATTTATTATAAATTATTTAGTTTATTGTATATATTTGAAACTATCCGTTTATTATATTCAAAATTATCTTGTAAAACAATATGCCAAATTAATTAATACTGAATAAGTAAAGAGAGAAGTGCCAATTTATTATGTAATCTTTTGATTTAATTTTGTTACGTAAAAAACACTAAAATTAACAAAAATACTTAAAAGGAAAAACATTTTTTTTTCAAAAAGGCTATAAAGAAAAGTAAACAGATATAGAGGGAGTAAAAAGAAAAAGCAGACGCCATTATCTTTCGTAGAAAAAAGCAAATGAAATAGTACTAATATTCTTTTGTTCTTTTAAAAGATATACCAGAGGAAAGTGTCTCGTGTTTCATAATTATTCGTGTTTAACAGATTTTTAAAGTTTAAATCTCGTCTGCTTAATTAAATAAATGTTACACGTTTCTTATAACTTATTATTTTAATATTAAAATATGTCTCTGTGTTTTATGACATGCTTCACAGTTGTTTTACCATATTTTTTATCTTCTTACTAATATAATTTAACTATATGAAATTAAAAATAATACTCCTACTAAAATTGACTTTAAATCAAACCACAAAATAATAATCAAAAGTACTAGAGTACATCGTACGTTCCTTTTTATTAGTATCTTATATTAAAAAAAAAAAAAGTTTAACTTAGTTATTTATTTTAGCGAATCATAAGAGATTCACTCCATTTATTTCTTTCGGTATTAACAGGTTGTAAGTGGAAAGAAAAAAAATAGCGAAAAGTATTACTCTAATTATATAGCTAGATGTGTTGGGTGGTTGCTTATCTCCTTTAATAGATTTTGTGCATCGTAGATTTTTATTTGTTCATTAAAATATTTATTTGATTTAAATATTAATTAATATTTTTAATTTATTTTTATCATTAATTATAATTATTTCTCTATTATATTTTTTAAGATATTATATTTATTATATTCAAAAAGTAATTTGATAAAACTAACCTTATCATTCTTGATCTCTATGTCAAGTCAATAAGGAATAAGTAAAAATAGATCAAAAAGAAATATTTTATTTGTCTTTTTACATTCTTTGAGGTTTACTTTCTTAATTTTTGTATAACAACTTATTATTTTGATTCATAGGAAAATGCTACTACCTCCATCTCATATTATATGGATATTTCTCTATAAATATTTGTCTCATATTATATGGACATATACTAAATTAAGATATAATTAATTATTTTTCTCATTTTATTTTCATCATTAATTAGTGTATTAATGATTTTTTCTATATTAATTTAATATACATTAATATAAATAAAGGGTAAAATGATAAAGTTCTCTGAGACATTAATGATTTCTTAATAATTGGACAAATTAAAAAATGCTCATATAATATGAGGCACAAGGAGCATAATAACAAGTGCAGAGAGAGAACCAACATGGATTGTGATGCATTGATGAGAGTGTTTCACCCTTAACCAGAGATCTCGAGTTCGAGCTATGAAAATAAAAAAAAATTATTGAAAGTGTCACCCTCTAATGGGTCCTGTAGTGCGTAATCAAAATTTAGTCGGGGCTCATGCTTCGGGCGGAAAAAAACAAAAAAACAAGTGTAGAGAGAGAAAGAGGTAGAGTACTTATTAAGTTAGAAAAGTCTCCTTCATTAATGGATACATTTATTGATAATAATTGCCCACTTCAGTCATATATTCAAACCTAGCATGAATATTCAACGGGAGAAAAAATAATGAGAGCAACAAGTTTTTCTAAGAATTACATTCAGTAAAACCAAATTAATTTTACAACACTTGACTTGTTTGAATTTTCCACGTCGTATAATATTTTATTATTGTTATACTTAGAACTTAGGATACTCTTTTACATATCATTTTTTAAATAATCTTCTACCCATTATAGTCAGCAACAAAAATAATAAAAGAATTTAGAAAGTATTCTGCCACACAAAAATGGAAATAAAAAACATGAGAAATTTGCTAAATATATACTGTACGTATAAATTACAGCGCAGAGTAAAAGATGGATTTGGTCCTTTGTCTTTTCATTTTTTTACTTTTACTTTTCATCCTTTTCATGAACCCTTTTGTGGAAAATGGAAATATAGGAAAGTTATTTTTCCGTTAATATTATTTTAGGGGAAAATAAATTTCCTCCTAATCAAACAGTTTTTTTTTTTAAAAAAATAAAATAAAATCCTAACAATGTGTATTTGAAAAGGTCATTCAATTATGTTAAATTATATGGAAAAAAATAACTAAATTTATTTTATTTTGTATCAGTAAGTTCATTTGAATTATGTCATTTTTTTCTCATGTCCATATACAAGTAGAATAGTTCGTAAATGGTTTGAATCCTACTATTGATAAAGCACAAAACATAAAACACATCTTTTTATAAAATGATTAAATTCTTATGCCATAGCTCCAACCTTTTTTAAGTTCATATATGACAATTTTTTAATTAGTATGTGCCACAAAGAATGATTTGTTTTATTTTTTAAAATATTTTTATTTTGTTCTTAATGATCATTTTTTTTTATAATATAACATATTTAACGCAATAAGTTTTAAATGTCTTACAAATATGCACACATTATGTATGTCATATTTGAAATGATAATTTCAAACATCTTTCTTTCTCTTTAAAATTTCATATCAAACTGCATTAAATTACGGCCCTGCTTGGACATAATTTGAAATCATCAGATTGATTTGAAGTTATAATCTTATTTGGACATGCAATTTAAATTTTTTAAATTATTATATTTTTTTTCTATAACATGAAAATCTATCGAAATTATGAAAAATATCAAAATATAATAATTCCTACACAATCATATGAAATAAGCATCCATAATTCATAGATAAACTATTGGAATATCATGAATCACCGTATTGATCATGTATCTTCACATTCTTTTCATAAATAAATGTTTGAAACTACAAATTTTTAAATCCACATAATTTTATTAAAATTTATAGTCAACACAATAATAATAACTAACTAATCTTTAATATAATGATTTCATGTGATGTAAATCATCTTTTCACGCTTTGAAGTCCTTTTAACCACATGTCCAAACTAGTTAATTAGATTTTCCCCATAAGTTTCAAAGCTTTTTATTGTCGTTTCCTTTTCCTTTTCATGTTGTCTATAATATAAGTTTAGTTAACGTCGTACCTCCTTCTTACAATTAGAATTTAATAAAGGATATGTAAGAATCTCGTCATGCAAAGTAAAACTGTAGGAGTTCGTTATAGTAATGGACCACTGAATATACTATATAATATAAAATATATATTACCAAACAACCTATCCATGCAGATGTAGGCCAAAACAACTTAAAATAATTAGCTAACAAAACATGACTTTCTCATGTATTTCACCTCTCTTTGTTACAATATATTTATATAGAAATTACAAGTTCCCAATTTAAAATGTATGAATTTCTATATTTAATAATTATATGGTAATAATTAGATATATAGGTAATAGAATTATCGCAATATACGTTAGATCTGTTCCGAGATTACTATATTAGCGTTTTGATAGTCAATGTTTTCCTTCTTTTTTTTTTAATTAGAATAATTCTAAGAAATATTTCTGAAATATGCTTAACTAAAAACTATAGGCAATTATCAATATTTAAAATACATATTAAAAAGAAAGAATATACATTAAATTGCGTTGACTCTCGTATTATACTCATTTGGAATTAGAGAGGGTTTAGTCAACCATTTATTTCATTTGGCTCGTCCACTTTCAACTCTATATGTCTTTTAATAAATAATTTATTATAATATTCATATTAATTGATGTTGTAGTATTCAGCTCCTGGGAAATGTTTTGGGAAATATGAATATTTCCTCTGCCTCTATTTATTTAATTATCAAATATTTTTTAATTTAATTTGTACTTTTGCGTATTATTTTTGACAAATCAAGAACAATAATATTTTTCTTATTATATCTTTAATTTATTATTAAAATTGATTTAACATTTTTGAAAAATATAGTAAGTAAATATATTAAGAATCTATCAATTAGTGGAGATAAAACAGCAAACTCATTATACCAATTATTATTTTCTTAAATAGATGTTTTAAATCAAAATTTGTTTAGTAAATAGGGTCGGAGGAGAACTTAACACAATAAATGTGAGTGTTTGGATCTATTTTCAATCAAACCTCACATAATGAAAAAACAATAATTTTAATGAAAAAGAAATATGTTGATTGTGATATGACAAAAAACATTTTGGTACTTCTAATTAGGTGCAGGGTTGGATTGGATCGAGGGATTCATGAATCACTTTTAATGAAAAAATAAATAATTTTTGACTTTTTGATGAATTTAATATTTTATATTATGAGTATTCTTAGCAAAAATTCTATTTTCGGCATAATTCCTGAGGGGTTTCCCTGTGTAGAAACTAGGAAGCCATGTGATGTGTGTCCACCAGCATGCTAAATACCAAACAAGGTACAAAAATACAAGTCAGCAGTGATATACATATATCTATTTCACTATCTTTTTGGATACATTTGTCGAATTATTTGTTTGTTTTGGGGTTTTCAAACAAAAAAGCGGTGGGCCGGTTAGAGTAGTTCCTTTCGAGGAAAAATCAGGAGGAATGATAAATATTTAATGGTTATTTCGTACTTCAATTATAATATATTTACTTTATTTTATTAAAATTTATATTGTTTAGTTTTTAATTGTATAAATACAGAATTTTTCGTACATGTTCATTCTCTCGTAGTAAGATTGCATTGACCGTCCAATTTTTTTTTTTTTTTGGTTATTTGTTTTTATGTATAAACATTTTAACGTTATTTTAGGCTTTAGATTTAATTTTACATCTGAAATGGTCACATGGTGACCATGTTTATATCCACTAGAGTTGATTTTGACATTGTAACCAATTAATTATATTTTGGACAAGAAACGATCTAAACAGAGGGCAAAAAGTAGAGTTGGGGCAAATGAAAGTGCAACTTAAGTGACATCTTACAACTTGCAACTTCAATAACGATTGATCATTTATGATATACTCTACTTCACTACTTTCTTGGTACACTAGTAATACTTCCTCTCTACATATTTAATTTGACATGCGACTCATTCGAATCTTCGATAAAAAATTATATTTTTTATACATAGTTAAATTTCTTTTATCTATATATAGTAGATGTCGAATCTCATTCAAAAAGTTCATGTGCTTGTTTTTTCAGATTTTGAACCCCTCTTAATTGAAATTCTGGCTCCGCCACTGTTCTTAAAAATAATAAAAAAACGAACATAAAATTTTATTATATCACTTCTATTAATTGTACATCATCTAAATTGAATAATGAGAAAATCAAAATAGTATTTAATAACAAGGATAGAATAAATAGAAAATGGTAAATTATCTTTCGATTTTCTAAATTGAACAAGTATTACTCCCTCTGTTGCAAATTAAATGAATTTTTGAAGCTTTTTTCAATGTTCAAAATATTTGAATTGTTCAAAGTTCAAGGTGAATGTTTGAATCCCTTTTCCATATTTACACTTTCATTTATTGAACTTTTATATTTTGTAGGAGATAAATTACACTACATATTTATGATTTTACAAAGGGCAATAGTGAAAAAATATGGTATAAATTTTGTCTTTAAATAATTTTCTTAATATGTGCATTAGCTCACAAATACAGATAGAATACCGAACATGATTAAAAGTAGGACAAATAAAAATAGACGGAGTCCGTAATAATAGTTGGACTGGGGACCATCCTTACATGATTAAAAGTTTTGGGACCAATGATGAGTGGTTAGGGAGAAGTTTGGGTAGATATTCAAGCAAGTAAAAAAAATATCTCTATTTTTCGAAACCGTGGACTAACAATACAGCTCATCTGCAAACTAAAAGCAGTTTTGTTTTTTTTCTTCCTTAAACTCATCGTGATTTCTGATATCCTTTCACCTGATGAGAAATAAAAATAATAATAATATATTTAATATAATTTTATAAATAGAATTTAAAAAGAATAAAATATAAATAAATTATATCAATTAATTTAGAATAGGGAAAGCATTCCCTATTCTAATTATGAATCTATTCAATTTTAGAGCTCAAATGAAAAATCATTAGCTTAGAGGGGAGGCAGGGCAAATGTAGCATTTTCATTTGGACTCATAATTTTAATATTATAATAAATTAAATATTGATAAATGTTAAAAGTTGAATCTATTAAAATTAGGAGCAAACTACGCTCTACAATCGCCCATCAAAATAATATATATATATATATATATATATATATATATATATATATTTGATGTATAATAGTGTGTATTTATCAAAAATTATAGAAATACATAACTTATATTTATATAATTTCATATAATCCCGACTTATTAAAAAAAAAATCTCGATTAATTTAAAGTAAAAATTACAGAAATACATAATTTATGTTTACATAATTTCATATAATCTCAACTCTTTTTTAAAAAATTATAAAAATTCCTTAAATGATACAAAACTACAACACTTATTGATACAAATTACAATCTCTACTTCTCCATGTATCATAATTAAAATCTGTTAATGCTCTACCTTTTCGACATATATCACTGGTTTCATTTTTTTGTATCAAAAAGAAGGGATTTTGGTAATTTTGAAAAAAGTTGGAATTAGCTCCAAAAAATATGAGATTTGTGCAAAATATCCTATTTTTATATATATATATTTGACTAGTGAATGTACTTATTTTGACTGACCGATCAAATATACATAACCTTCCCTGAGTTCAAATTCAAATTTGTTGACGGAGGGATCTCATTCATTATATCACATTCTTTAATAATTTAAAAATAATGAAGAAGAAAAATGTAGATTTTTTTTTTTAAAGGAAAAAATCTATTGGGTGTCGTGGCACCATTTGGGCCTAGAATTGAGTTGTTATTATTGCTTTACTCTTTAGAGTTATATTTTCAAATGATGGTAAGAACGTAACAAATATGAGAAAACATATCCTTTCCATCTTTGTTGGGAAAAAAATAATATTTTGGTCATCAAAATTCCAAACCCAAAAAGTTAAAAACCCAAAAGTCATTTTCTCATTCTGTATGAGTAGTGTCCCTTGTGTTAATGGCGGTATATTATATACAACAATACAAAAGAGAGCTGTTATATAATGTACCTTTTTTTCTCTGAGTAATATAATTTGAGTTTGACTTGTCACATTTTCTTTTTTCCATGTTTTAATTAATAGCTACCTTCTAATGTGTGTATTATTCAATGATCAAACGACCAAAAAATGGCCCCTTATATATCTGACTTAAATTAAATGTAGATTCAAAAAAGTCACTTTAAGTTATGGAACAATTTTGGATTTTTTAAGTTGGAGAAAAATTTAATAGTTCTAGTCTCCATCTTTGTTTCATTGGTTACTATATATGTAATTCCACCATTTCTTTTTATGATTGTATTGTTTTAAGTCAAATTTTTACGCACCTAATTAGTATGAGCTACTCATGTGTCATTTTCTTCAAAACTCTTTATTTTAAAAAATAAACTTTATTAAGTACTTCGACTATTTTCCATAAAAGTTTGCTATCAGGCAAATAGTTTATAAGTACCTAATACAAACAATTTGAAAGTACTTATAAACCAAACTTTTCTATAGTAGTTTACTTTTATAAAAATATCATTTATTTCGATACTTTTTAGCTGCGATAACGTAACATAGTAAAATAAATATGCCAACTTTCATGTACTGGCTTTAAAGTAGATATTAAAGACATGACCAGCAGAGACTTAGATGGATGAAGATCACTCCTTCCCCCACTATATATTTTCTCAGGGCCCCCTTCTGAAATGCTCAGATTTCTACCTTGCTGGGGGCCTATGCACACTTTTATCTACTTTTAAGTTGATTTTTTTTAATTGTAAATAATAGTTGGCATATATCATAGAATATTATAATTAACTGATACTCTAGTATAAAACTATATATACACTCTACTCCCCCAACCCCACCAAAGTTATAGTTTATCCATTTCCACCCTCTTTCCTCTATTATTAGCTCTTTGAATGTGATGTAGCTTTTGGTGTATATGATGGTGTGTATATATATCCTTTTTGTATTTAAGGGTAAAGGACTTTCTAATAAAGGTGATTTCATACTCAAGATCATTCAAATTCAAAATTATTCTGACTAAAAATAAATAAGTACTTGCAACTTCAGTCATAACTCTCGTTGAATGTTGATACAAAATATGTTGTTGAAACTCAATAAGAATGTGACCAGAGAGTAGTGACATTTCTCCACCTCCCACCCCCACCCTTACCTTTTTAATAACATAGTATGATTAATGATGTCACGTGTAGTGACACAAACCCATGTATCAGCTGAACATTTTTCGTTAAGATAAAAAATTAGTTGTATAATTATATTATACTAAATATATAGATCAACTTCTCACTTTTGACATGGATGAAAAGGCCCAAACAAGTAAGAAGTTGGGAGAATGAACTACAATGGGTGTCAAGGAAAACCCATAAAAGTGGATCACACGCTGGAATTTTTGGATGGTTGTATGCAACAAGTGTTTACCATATCTAAGATGAAAGGAATTCAAGGTGTTTCTCGCAATATTGTACGCAAGCTGATAAAAGAGTGAAGGAAATTTGTCTCCAATTGCACACCAAAGGATAATCCCGTTCAAATTAAAAGCCAATTCTTGATAATTTAGATGCTTACCCTATTCAAGTAATCTTTGTGAAGAGCAGGGGAGATAATTAGGCGGGTTGAGTCAAATTTGAGTGGTTCATAATGGGTCAATACAACAAACGGGTCTAGGCCCAATCTAACTTAATTTGCTTGGATCAAAATGAGTTGAGTTAAAATGGGTTGAGTGATGGATTATAGGGTGGGTCAAAACTCAATCTGATCTAACTTTTACTAAGTTTTACTTATTTTATTTGTTCTATTTTTAATATTTTAGTACTTAATTAAATTATATTTTTAATTCTAACTATATAAAACATATCAAATTAAAAAAATTAAAAAAGTTTTGACAAGATCTTTTTTGAGTCAATTCGTGTTGCATATTGTTAGATTTATGCCTTGAATCTGTTTCCTAATTAGAGAAGGATTGAAATCCTAATCCTCTTTGGAGAAGGATTGG
>DF358908.1:33797-83669 GCA_000787875.1 Solanum virginianum | reverse complement strand
GATCGGAGTCATGATCGAACAATGACATTTGCGTGATTGACTTGGTTAAGAAATAAAGTTACACTTTTGTTATCAGCTATAACTTTTGGCATAATAGTAGGATGGTTTGGATAGGAGTCATGATCGAACATAGCGCTTACGTGATGAACTTGGTTAAGAAATAAAATTGCGCTTTTATCATCAGCTATAATTTCTGCCATAATTGTAAGCACATAATTCAAATATCCTAGATAAGAAAATATGAAGGACGAAGATTAGAATTGAAAATTAGTGGTTAGTCCGAGTGTTTATCTACTCTTTTAATTTTGTTGTTTTTTGAATTTCAGTATTACCTCTTATTTCCTTTACTTCATTTATCATATGATTTGTTGTTCTTTTCTCAATTATTTTCATTATCGTCATCTTCGCTATTAATACACACTTATTTATATTTCACAAGAAATAATCTTTCTATTTTTACAAGGTAGATAAGCTTCGTATACACACTTGACTCCCTATAGACCCCATTTATTATTATTTTTCCTGTATTTTAAAAAGAATGACCTGTTTTTATTTTGATATGTTTCAAAAAAAAATTATTTTTTTTTAATAAAATTTTAATTTCAACTTTACACTTAACTTGTTTAAGATTACAAGATTAAATGATATTTTGGTATATTAAATATAATTTTCATTTATGACTGTAAGATTGAAATTTCGTTTTAATTTTTTAAACTTTGTGCCAAGTCGAATTAATTTTTTAAAGGAAAACGAGTCAGTTTTAAGGTCATTGGATATAATTGAGCGACGTGGCATGAATCTTCACCATAAAATATTTATTTTCTTCTTTCACCTTTTCCCTCCCACAACCAAACCATTCACATGTTTTCTTCTTCAAATCACAACCACCAGCTTCATCTGTTCTTCTCTCTCACACACAAAAACACACAATTTCACACACACACATATATACACACCCCACAGTATCATCCCTTATTATCTGTATGACTTGATAAACTCTTCAGAAGATTCTCGAGATCTCGTAGCAGCTTTCTGCAATGACGGCAACTGCCCCGCATTTACTTCAGTTACCGGTTCGATCGCCGGAGTTTCGAGTTTTGATAAACGGAGGATACGCGATTTTCCGTTCGCGGTTGGAGTTTCCGTTATTGCGTAAGAGTTACGCGACTCCTCTGCGAGCACGGAAGGTGAGAGTTAAGTGTGTTGCGAAATCGACTGAGCTGGAAGCGTTGGTGAATATATTTTTCCATAATAAGATCACTTTTATTTGCTTTCACACTTATATAGAGATAACCTTCGAAACATGGTTGAAGTAGCAACCTTAAACAACCATCTATTTTCAGTATAATGAAGATGAAGCTGATGAGGTTCGGGAAGATGATGGTGATAAGGTTGTTGTTGCTAATGGAGACTATGTTAATGGCGCTGCTAGTTCGCAGAGGAATGTTTCTGCTTCCAGTGGCGATTCCTTGTCCCTTGGAATACGGGAACCTGTTTATGAGGTGCTTAACTTTATCGATCATTTAATCATTTTACGCAATTTTTGTTGAAAGTTATTTTGAACTCGAAATTTTGCTTATAACTCGAAACTTAGAATAATATGCAAAATAATGAATTGTTTGACTGATTAGTCGGACCGTATGAATTCCAACAATAACCTCATGTTAATACACAACTAGTTCACGATCATATATTTGTGAGAATTTATATTTATATCTGTTATGAAATCTATTTGATGCATCATTTCTAGTTTGGATAAGTTATTAGTGTTTAATCTGCACTGTGAGAAATGGTTAAGCATAATGTATGCAGTTGAAACTGTTTACTCTGGAGGAGTTCATGATATGATTATGTAGTTAAAATAAGGGAAATCTGGAATGACGGATTCCTGAAAAGGAAGATGTTTTGAGCTCTTTCAGTTGCTTATAAAGACATTCATACTTGCACATGGTTGTGATGAATTTATGTTTAATCTGCTGTGCGAATGAATTCTATAGGACTAATTTAGGAACTTAAGAGGCAGAAGAAACTTCTGGTCATCCTCGGTTGTCTTTGTAGTAGTTAAAACTATGTCAGCCAAAGATGAAAGGAGAGAAGTAGAATGAAACTTATTGCATTGCGATTTAAATATTCTTGATGAATGGAAAAATTAGATTTCCAGACTGTCTAAAGTCAGATTATTGAATTTAGAGATATTGATGAAGCTACTACATCTATTACTTCTTAGACATGTATGATGTGAGAGACACGTAGCTCTTAATTTCAACTTCCTGATTACGTTAGATAGCACACCAGACAGATCCTGACATTGTTTTCTCCTTGTTTGTGCAAGACTTTTGTAACTTCTTAACAAGAAAGGAGCATTATTAAATTCTGGGAGAATTCCATGATGGTTATATTTCTCGCTATTAATATGTGATGTGTCTTTCACAATAGATGATCATAAATGTTGAGCTGTTCAATTGCTTTGATGGTTCATTTTATCAACATTTGGAATATTTCCATCCTCCCTCAAAGTGAATTAAGATGAAAAAGTTATTGATAATACTTTGATTTTTTTCTTAAGGTAGTGGAGGTAAAGACATGTGGGACGGTATCAAAAAGGAAAATAAACAGACGGCACTTGCTGAAGTCCAGTGGTGAGTCTTTTCTCTTCTTCTATCTCAAAATGTGTTACCTCTGTTATCTATTAAGTTGAGATTATATAATGTAACTGACTATGCATTCACAAAAAAGTTCTGTACTTGAGAGTAACTCCATCTATCAATAATTGTGTAAAAACATTCAGCTATGATGTTTATTGAAACCAATTATTTGGTGCATCTTGTGGTATCTAAAATTTCATCTTATAAAAGTCTCTAGTTAGTTTTCATTCTACTATTATCTCACAGAATTAATGCTTAGTTCTACTATTATCTCACAGAATTAATACTCAAAAGCATTTAATTCTACGTTTAACATTGATCATACTTGGGATCCTTCTAATTTTTATTTTTGTAAAATCCTATATCTCATTAATTGATCTTAAATCCCTATACTAAAGCCACTTTCGCATGTACATTCACTGGTTTCCCTAATATGCTGAAAACAGGTTTACGCCCTCGAGATATCAGGAGTGTTGATCCATCATTGTGGTTGACAAATTCAATGCCTGCGTTGTTGGTATTCCAATTGCTATCAGCTATATATTTTTCCATAATAAGATCACTTTTATTTGCTTTCACACTTATATAGAGATAACCTTCGAAACATGGTTGAAGTAGCAACCTTAAACAACCATCTATTTTCAGTATAACAACTCTGCTACATGTAACTTCTGAAAGTAGTTTAGTCTAAATTTTGGTATTCCTAATCCATGAAACAAGCTCATCAACTACCCCCAAGTGTTGTTTGTAATTTCTTTTGGCGAAAATTGGCGTGCACTACATGGAAGAATGTCACTTTATGAACACATATTTAGGACAAAATGATGGTAGTTGGCTTATGTAGATAAGGCTCATCTTTGGAGGGCACTGATAGAAAGAATTTCTTTTTGCGTTTCTTTTTGCTGATTTATCCTTGTTCGTTTGTTACTGAAGAACATCTCTTCCTTATCCTTGTCTGTTTTTGTCTTTTATTAACCTCTTTACAAATCTTAAAACAACATAGTTAGAAGTTTTAATTGCTTTATTACCATGGCTGCTGAGTTAGAGATACTGTTGAAGATTAGCCAAGTTGTACAGTTCTACCTTCACTTTTTTTTAATTTAAGATATTTCTTTCATAATTTGTGCTAAAGAGTTTTATGTTAACTTCTTGCTCAACTTAAGCATTTAACTCCTCTACTAACTGTTTATGATGGACTTCCTTTACAAATCTTTTTCCAGGTCCGTGAGCATGCAATTCTATTGAATCTAGGTTCTTTACGGGCCATAGTAATGCAAGAACGAGTCCTTATATTTAATTATAACCGGTAAATATTTCATACTAGATCTTCTTAACTGTTTCTGGTTTGATCTAGCTGTGAACTTAACAATATAATTGATCTGCTTATAGCAAAGGAGGAAAGGCTTTCATTGATTCGTTGTTACCACGACTAAATCCTACAAGCACAAATGGAGGGCCATCTATGCCATTTGTTTTGGAGGTTAGTCAGTCCAATCAGCAGCTTTACATATTGAAAAGACTTGCAAATTAACCCCACAATTTGATCTGTTGTCTCTTTATGCCAAATATTGATCCTTAGGGAATTGCAGACAAAAATTGTTAATATTCATCAATTTTGAAATACTGTCCATGTTAGGCTTGATCCATTAGATCAAATGGAAAAGTAGGTGTATGTTCTTCACTTGCCGATGCAGAAAGAACTTGATGTGATTCTTGATATCAAATTTGAATGATTTAGAGCATGATGGCTTTAATTTGGTTATTGAGCATCGCTTGCCATTTTAGATTTAGTTGGATGCCTATTCATGTTATGTAACTATTAGAAACACAACTCACAAACATGGAAGGAAATTCTGAATGGAGATGGAGAGTCAACTGTAATATATGGTTGCAGTTTGTAAAAGGATTTCCTTTTTGAAAATTTCAGGTGGTTGAAGCAGCACTGCATTCGCGGATACAGAGATTGGAACATAGATTGTGGGATTTAGAACCACGTGTGAGTATGGAACATAGTGAGTACATAAGTGATGTTTGTTTTTCTGCTTTTTTTTTGTTTGAGTTGTTCCTGTTTCCCACCTATTCCTTCTTCCACTAATTGACTAAATGTTGAAACCAAAGTGAGTTCATCTGCGAGCATGTTATCTTGGTGAGGGGGGATAAAAGTGCAAGAAGTTTTATCCACTTCCCTTCAAATTTTCTATCCATTACTTCTGTTATAACTAAAGTATTTTTTAAAAAACATTTTAGAGGATTGTCCGGAGCTTGTTCTATGTCAAACCGTTTTAAGTAATCTTTCTAAATGTAACATGCCTGCCTACTTGCTAGAGTGGTCCCCTTAGAATTAAGCGTCTCTCTTTCCACCTTACTTGGTATATTTACTTTCAATTTTAGAAATACTCTCCTTTGCTTGGTGCAGGTCCAAGCACTACTTGAGGTTTTGCCTAACCGATTAACTGCAGACATATTGGAGGAGCTTCGTATCAGTAAACAAAAACTGGTACAATTACCATTCAGTTAACCTTATATGATTAGTCTTGGTACATACTATTACAACTTCCCTTCTCTTGTTCGTGACAGGTGGAATTGGGTTCCAGGGCAGGGGCTCTTAAGCAAATGCTACTTGATATTCTAGAGGATACTCATGAAATACGTCACATCTGTATAATCGGGAGAAATTGCGTACTTAAGAAAGAAAATGATGAGATAGAGTGCTCCGTGCCCCTAGATAAGGAGATTGCTGAAGGTGTGCTTATAATATTCCGATACTCACTCTTGTTTACATATGGAATACAGCCATACCAGATCAATTATGCTTCTAACACTTGCTTATTTGTCTTTCTATTTTGCAGAAGAAGAGGAAGAAATTGAAATGCTTTTGGAAAATTATCTTCAGAGGTTGTCTATTGGTGCTATTTCAACTCCGCTAGTGTAGATAGTGTACCTCATTAATTGCTGCATCCTTAATCTATGTATTTACTCTGCAATAACATAATCAAGCAACATGCAATAGTTGGGCTTTGGTTGGGCTCTCAGATTCAAATGAAGTTCCACAGAATAAGGAGTCAATAACAAACTTAGAAGAACCCAGAAATTTTATTGAGCACTAGTGCATATTAAATCTTGAAAAGTAAACTACAGTTTTCTATCTCTGAATGTGTCTTGATAACTTTTTTAGTCCATGGAAGGGCCTATTTCAAATTCGAGGTAAGGTTTTCTCATTTGCTCTCTACTGCCGGCTCTCATAACAAAATTTTGGCACAAAATTTTAAATGATTTTTTCCTCCATCCCAATTCACATGACATTATTTCTGTCTTTGAAACATCCCAAACTATTAGTCACATTTCTTTTCTATGGATTTTTACAACTTCCATGAAATCGCATTCATAAACTTCAAATTTTGAACTTTTAGAAACTAAAAAGGTTCTTACCGAACACCCAAAAAATGCGAGTGTACAGAGTATCAACATGACCATCTTAACCCCCATCTAGTTGGTATCATCTGAATGGATCTTTGTTTCTAATATGTCCTATTCTTTTGCTTTAGTTTCCATCAGTTGTGAGGTAGAGATCTTTAAGGTCAACATCTCTCCCTGTGATTTTAGGTCTACATGTCTCATTTTCACACCTACAGACTGGTGCATTTGAAGGTCTATGTAATCCTCTGTGTTTGCTTGTTGTACTTAAATCAAATGTGAAGGACGGCAAGGTACACAAAGCTCCTGCTATGTGCGGGATTTAGGGAAGGCATGGACCGCAAATTATTATGATCATACAGAAAAAATCTTGAGTCATCCTTTTCTGATTGATATGTACCAATATTAGTCCCATAAGTTACTGAAAAAGGTTTCCATTTGTTCATCCAACTGCAGATGTGAATCTTGCCATGGTCAAGCAGAAAGGCTCCTTGATTCTGCAAAAGAAATGGAAGACTCGATTGCTGTAAACTTGAGGTTTGTACATGTCTTATTACTTTTTATTCTATAGCTCTTTATCCTAGTGTTGGTGTACTGGGCGATGGAAATTTGATGGGTGATAACAATGCATATATGGGGAAAATTGGTCTAAGTAGCTCTCGTTCATTTGAAGAACTCTTCTATCTAATTTCACGCCCTGAACTTTCTGAAACATTTCTCTTGTATGTTTGATTTCATCTGGTGGTTTGGCTTCTTTGTGGTCTACTGATGCATAGTTGTGAAAACATTATAAGTGAGCACACTTGATTTTAATTTAAAATTTTTGCTTGTCCTTTTCAGTTCTCGGAGACTTGAGGTGAGCAGATTCGAATTGATTTTACAGGTTGGAACTTTTTGTGTTGCCGTTGGTGCTCTGGTAGCAGGTATCTATCAAACTAAACAGAAAAACAAATCAAACATATCCAGTATTTTATTCTACAATATTTTCTCATGAGTCGGTTTTTGCCCCTTAGTTTTGTTTGCTAAGGCATTTTTCGTGATGCATGTGTATATCCAACTTAGATATGCGTAGTGCTAATAGATTCACGGGGCTTAAGTGGCATAGATGCTTTATGAGAATTACTTCTACTCATCACTCACTTGGGATTTAACTTATCCTGTTTTAGATGCAGTGGATATAGCCCCAGTATTGAGTTTGCTTAGAATTCACTTTTTTTGACTGATAGGTTCTGTAAATATATGGCTCTCTAACACTTCTTAGCTTCTGTGTTTTTGGTGCGTATGGAGGTGAAGGTTTTTCTTAGATCATATATGTGCCTTGATGTCTTACTTAATGCGTAATAATATGTATTCACACCATTTAATGGTATTGTTTTCAGATGCTTTTTTCTGAAATCTGGGAGTGTTTGGTATGAAGGAAAATATTCTCTTAGAAAATATTTTTTTAGGAAAATAAGTGGATTTTTTACTTTTTTGGTATGTGTTCAGTACGAAAGAAAAAAAAATTATTATTCCAAGAACATTTATTTATAATTTAGATAAATGCTATGGAGATGGAGATTGGGTAGTAGGGGTCTGTGATAGTGGGGATGGGGTTGAGGGTGAGGATGAGTTGTATTGATGGGTGGAAAGAACCCAATCAATGCAAAATGTCACTTAAAGAATTTGTTTACCTTTTGGAACTTATTACGAACATGACAAAATTGAAAAAAATCCTCCCTACCAAAAACACCCTAAATGCACAATTTGTTTTGTCCCAGATAACATATAGTTGGGCTTCCATCATGCACTAAAAACAGTTTAGTGTCCTTAAATGAGCTACTTCTAGCAAATAAAGTTGCTAGGTTTTCATCTCCGCATTCCAAGTCTCACAAATCAGTCACTGTTTCACCCTAAAGTTTGTTTGGTGGCTTCCGAAAAGTATATTATAAGCCTATGATGTTATCAGATATTGCTATTTGAGTCATCAGGTTTCATCCCTTTTTAAGTTTTTCTAGTGCTATTTG
Source organism: Solanum virginianum (assembly GCA_000787875.1). Taxonomy (NCBI): domain Eukaryota; kingdom Viridiplantae; phylum Streptophyta; class Magnoliopsida; order Solanales; family Solanaceae; genus Solanum; species Solanum virginianum. The sequence continues at coordinate 75,604 of DF358908.1, read as the reverse complement.
AACGAAAATGCTGCTCATAATGAGTAAATGTACTTTTCTGAGGCAAAATCTGTAACCTTAGTTTCACACCTAGGAACCGGTGCATCTGTAAGTTGATGCAGGACATGAACAAACTATCTCAAGCAACCTGCTCTCATTTTATCCCAAATGCATGCTACTTAATATTTCTTACTTGTTCATGTTTCATTTTTCATGCATAATCTCTTATGTAGATTCGTCAGCAATATTATATGTAGGATTAATTCTGCAAGTATCTAGAGTAGTCCATGCAGCTGATATTGGTGTATCATTGAATCTTTATGTCCGAGGTTGGTTTGTGTTAAATACTTCCAAATAAAGCCTAAATAGGTAGAAATTCCAAACTCTCGTAAAACCTTTGGCACCACTCTGTCAGTACAAGATTTTCTACCATTAGGTAACTTTAAAGATAATTATCATAATTTTTTCAAGTAATATTTATACCTTTTGAAAAAAATATAGTTTAGAAAAACATTAAATGTAATTTGATGTCAGTACAAGATTTTCTACCATTAGGGAACTTTAAAGATAATTATCATAATTTTTTCAAGTAATATTTATACCTTTTGAAAAAAATATAGTTTAGAAAAACATTAAATGTAATTTGAATCCTAATTATACTATAATCCAAATTCCTTCCTAATTTTTAGATTTTTTTCCCTTCTTGTCTTTTATTTTTATTTTTATTGCTTTCATTTTTCTTAAATTATTTTGTTCATCTTTCATTTTATTTTTTAAAAAAACTTAATTTATGATATTCATATTTATAATAATAATAATTCTAATAAAATATGTAATCAAAAAGAAGATTTGAAAGAGAGAGAAGATATGGGGAGTTGTTCAGTAAAAGAAAACTTAATTTATGACATTCATATTTATAATAATAATAATAATAATTCTAATAAAAATATATAATCAAAAAGAAGATTTGAAAGAGGTGAAACATGTGGAGAGTTGTTCAACAGATTTTTCGTCTTTTATGAAAAATACAATAATAGAAAAATAAAACGAACGCTTCAAAAAATATTTAATTTTGTGAAAAAATATAAATCCTGGAGATTTTTCGTTTTCTACGAAAAATACAATAATAGAAAAATGAAACAAATGCTTCAAAAAATATTTAATTTTATGAAAAAAATATAAATCTTAGAATCAATAAACAAAATTAAAAAATATATAAAAAGGTTAGCTTTGATTGTAGATATAAAAATGCAATTCTTATGCATTGAAAAAAGAATGTACAAAAGACTACATAGTGAAGGAGAAAGAAATGAATGTATATGCTTGTAAAACAATTCAAAAAAAGATAGATTATAGTGGAAGAAGTCAATAAAAAAAATTAAACTATTTGCCAAAGAAAAAGAGATAGTGAAATGGAGAGATAGAAAAGAAAGAGAAAAAACAATAGTTTTATTTAATTTTTAAAAATATAAGTAAATAAATATTATAAAGAAATACTTGGACTAGCAGTATTGACCTGATGGTGTAAAAGTTGAGTACATTGACAGTGCATCAAAATTAAACTCTATTTTTAATCTTGTATGATCACACATCCATCTTAGCGTCTCATCTTTACAACAGTATCTTGACAATCTCTAAAACCTTCTTTAGTACAAATATCTGGAGAGCCTGAAAGTAGATAATGGATAAGCAAATAGATTGCAGAATAATAAAGATGGTTTTCTTCCTTCTATTCTGGTTCTGCAAATATTTCATGTTATTAAAGGATAACATTCATATATTCAAATAGATACACATGTAAACTGTTAAGACATGTTAATAACACACCCACTTTGGCTTTTGTACAGGTATATTTGGCATGAACTTAAGGTCCTATCTAGAGGAACATGTGGTATGTTTCTTAGATCTCGAGAACTCGTTACCTATATCTCCGTATCTTGGGAAAATATTTCCAGAATTGTCTTCTCATCTCATATTTGTCTAATCAAATGCAGTTTGCATTCTGGCTTACAACAGCAGGAATAATTGTTGGGGCTGTTATGGCCTTTTATCTCATGTACTGGTATCTGAGAACAAGGAAAATACTGTAAGCAACTGCTGATTTGCTTCTGCTGGTAGCCTACTAACCGACCTATGTATCTTGATGCTATAAGTCGAAGTACATCCATATCATATCATGAGTTTGGAGTTGTTTGTTTTTTGTGCAGGTTGATGTAAAACTTGACCATGATTCTGCTTGCTACTGAATAGGCGCCCTAAAAGTTGCTGGATACTTGCACAGCAACATGACTGGGTATGTAGGATCATTGCACATTGATAAGACGCTTGGTAAACACACATTGGGCGATATTATGCCGACATCGGCAAAATTAGGTATGCAATTTTTCTCCAATCATGATTTGAGAGAAGGTGACTGGCCAAAAATCTTCCGCCAGTAATAATATACCATGGGTGCCCATTAGAAGTAGCTATCACTCTCTGTTACCAACTTGTTATGTAGTGTAGTATCACCTCCCACTGTAAGTTACCACGACGTTCTGACGTAAAAAGGTATTGCCTCCATAAAAGCATTTATTTGGGCAGAGAATAGTTTCCCTACCAGCCTTGGTGGTTATGCACCACCCTACCATCCTCATATCTCATTTGTAGAATTTCATGTGACTGTTGATTGTACTTTGGTAAAGGCAATATATGCTAGTGGTGAGTCAGTTGAACAGGAGTACCCTTTGAGAGAGTTATGTCCATAAAATAATTATTTGAATTGTGATATCATCTTTCCTAGTCGAGTGTGTGGACAATAACGAAAGTCATGTATCGATATTTGAACCCCTTTGGATTCAAATTATCTTCTCTTACCTAGATTCTCTGTACTTTTCCTCCCAGAACATTACCATCCAGGGTACTAATTTCAATCAGCAAGAGAATTCTTGCTATTGCACAACCAGTCCGCGAATAACTAATCAGTTTAATGAGATGATTCTGCGGACAGTTGCCGCACTTGTTTTTAAATTTTTGACAGCCCTGCTCTCACCTGAACATTGTATGTGCACAAATCAACAGAAACACACGGACAAACTAAGTATTAACAAAATACAAGCAATCAAAAGTTAAAAACTTTTAACAATAAGGCAAAAGGAAGGACGGTATTGAAATTTTGTGAAGAATACTGTGATACTCACTAATACGGGTTGTACTCAATTGTATAATACTTCAACAATGATACAATAGTGATGATCTTGAAAGAGAGAATTTCTTCTCATTTAAGTTTGTCTCAATCATGGACTGTTGAAAAGAGATCATTGCGTAAGCCAAGCATTCAATATATGAGCCAGATGACATTTTTAGTCAATATCAAATGCGTAAATGAGTTAGGAGCAAAGAGTGAAGACCAGGAAATTTCCTTCTTAATGATGAAGAGGCAAACCAAAAAAGCTATAAAGGGAACCAAAAGCACCTCATGGTTCAACTTGCAAACTTCCACAAGAGGCAAATAATGGTTAATTCAAGATGGGGAAGAGAAAGCCACAACCTGAATTGGTCAACTCTGCTTTGCTGGGTTTACGGATTGAGAAACTTTGACTGCCTTTGCAGTTCCATCAATCACAATTTTACCTACTCCAGCTTCCATTGCCTCCCTCTCATCTTTCTCCCTCTTCTTTTCTAAGCCACCATTTTCAGTTGCTTGGGACATAGAATTAATTGTAGGAGAAAGATCCCGAGGGCGTCCAATGATCCACAGATGATTGAGGCATTGAGCTGCAGTTGGTCTTTTCTCAGGCACAAAATCGAGTATTGGAACAAGGAAGTCTGACATGTCATTAGCATCTTGTTCACTGAACTCGTACTTCTCCCTAAGCACTTTATTCACAGGCCAGAAGCGCAATCGTCTGATATGTCTCAAGTCTCCATATCGGTTGAAGAATTCTCGCGAATAGCGCCCACCTAAGGCTATCTGCAGATAAACTTAAGATCAGCTCTGCTTTTTTGAATGATGAGATCCACTCTCCTACTTGACTGGGTCATTTTACATTCAACAAGAAATATATTAGCTATTTGCTGCTTGAACCAGAAATCAAAAATCACCTTGCGTGGCATCATTCCGAGAAGCTCCATCATAAGGGCCAAGTGATCCTGTGCAGGAAGGGCAAGGAAATATCATTAAACTGAACCAGCAATTGATAGCATTGATCTACAAAATTATTAATACGATCTCTATGAACAAAAAGTGGCAAAAACGAATCCAACAAAAGGAAGACAAATTGCAGCATCAAAAGCATACTGAATGCTCAAAAAAAATGAACTGGTCTCAAACTAACTTTAATACAATTAGTGACATGTAAATGTTGACATTTATCTAAAAACGGATGAACCACTGGTTTGAGTGATGTGCATTTTGGAGCAGCACATTGAGATTCACTAAGAAAGTGGCAGCTTCGCCATCCACAAACTCCACTAATAATCAATTAAAAGATAACAGAAGATTAATAGCTTAGATAGTACTTCAAACAATCTATCAGGCAAGCCTAGGGAATATGATGGTCAATGGTCAATAATATACAGTAATGACATCTAGGAAGCATAGAAGAAGTATTTTAAATAGAGAGACGCAATTTACATATTAACTAGGACTAAAATCACAAATGCATTCTGTATTTCTACATTTTAGGTTTCATGTTCCCACATTCTTATTCTACAACCAGTTAACTTAATCCTCATAGAAAGATCCTTTTACCCTATCGACTGTAATAATATTGCTGGAGTGAAAAGGACAATTAGCAGGGGAAAGCACAAGAGAAGGTAAAGATTATTCCGTTGGTTTATATTTTAAAGTGACATTTACAACATTTTGGTTAAAGAGAAATTTAAGTAAAAATGGAGCATGAAGTTTCCCAAGATGAGTGTAACAGAAATGTTGATAATAAAATTGATATGCCATCTAACAATACTGGATACAAGATACATGTAGCACTCGCAAAGGATAAAACTAAGGAAAGCACATAAGATAGTTTTGTCATGTCCTACCTATATCTCCAAATGCACCAACTCATAGGTGCAGCACTAAGCGATTTAAAGAGCTACAAACAGATGAGATAGACTTAGAATCACAAAGAGGAAAGTAGTCGCAAAAGATCCATAATTTCTGGGAATAAACTGGAACATAGCTAAGAACAGAATAGGATGTTAGCAAATGATCCATACAGGCAGTGCCAACTAGTTGGATAAGTTTTAGTGGTTGTTACTCTTACCTTAAGGTCTGGGTAGGGGATAAGATAGAGAACCCCTTCTTTTACATGAAAGACAAACATTGCTCCTAATTTTGGGGGGTAAAGGCTATAAAAGACACCTATCTACAAATAGAGCAACAACCACGCCTCAATCCCGAGCTTTTTACAAATAGCGCAAACCATACAATAATATTGCCGATCTAACTAGTTTGGGATTGAGACTTAATAATTGTCTGATTCAGTATCGTCAAAGGTGTAAAGCACAAAAGACACAAATGTCTTTTAAGCTTTAAGTGCAACTTTGCAAGCATAATTAAAACACGAGCTTTAAATAGACAAAAATATGCTTACATGCAAAAATAAGAATTATATAGCTAAATGAATTGACTAACTGCAATAATGTAAATGTCAATCATGTTCAAATGCCATATTAAATTTCTGATTCATGTGTGAAGCTGCAGCTAAGTTTCTTATTCAATCAAATATCTAGTTGTCCTTTGTAAGTTTCTAATTTCGTATTCCTAATCACCAAAATATATATATATATATATATATATATATATATATATATATCCAAAAAGTTCTCTTAACAATTAAGATATCATTTTGCTAACTATATGTGTTGTTCACAATTAATATAGAAGTTGCAGCTAAGTTTCTTATTCAATCAAATGTCTAGTTGTCCTTTGTAAGGTTCTAATTTCATATTCCTAATAACCAATATATATATATATATATATATATATATATATATACCAAAAAGTTCTCTTAACAATTAAGATATCATTTTGCTAACTATGTGTGTTGTTCACAATTAATATATCTAATTTTAAAAATAGCTGGTTGCTGTGTTTTTGTTAAGATCTAGACCTCATCTGTTAACAGACTCGCGAAAGCATTCCACCCAAGGCTTACATGCACTTCCAGTTTGCCTTGACAAAACTGGATTGACTGTGACACCCCATAAGTCGGCAGATAGATAGAAGCAAGTCATTATCTCTTACTTCCCTTTCAGTGACACCAATCATCCTCGGGGATAAATACCCTCCCTTTTACTACAGCTGAAGTTATATTTCATTGAAGAGGTACTGTTTTTAAATTAATGTCTCGGAAGAATTAGCACCCCAAAATAGGTATCACATGTACACATCAAGTCTACAAAACCCAAAAGCATAACAGAACATATATCTTGTCAACATAATTCCTTCCCTTTGAACTTAATTCATTAAATAAGAAAATAATGGAATTAAATAATAATTAAACTCCTAAATAAAGATCTGCAGATTCCTGCATCTAAATGGTTAAAATATTGAAAGTAGAGTTGCCATACCTCATCCCTGTCATAGTTGTCACCACTGTGTGGATCAAAAAGAACATCCCCAGTGGCAAGCTCAAAGCAAATGCACGCAAAGGACCAAAGATCAGCTGAAGTAGAATATTTAGAGCCAAGGATAACCTCAGGACATCTATACTGTCTTGTCTGGATATCACTTGTGAACTGTTTATACGTCCAGCATGCATTACCGAAGTCAACTAATTTGCACTTAGGGTCCGCATCAGTCAATAGTTTCTGCCTCATGGATCGACTGCCTCTTTTAGGTATTTGAGTTCCCTGCTGTCCATCTGTTGCTCCATCTGTTGTAGAGCCATATTCACTTGCTTTAGTATTACTCTTTCCTTCAACTGAGTCTTTATTAGGTTTCTCATCAGCATTAGACTTTTCAGGACTACTGGCTTCATTATCTTGTTCTGTTTCCTCAGAAGCTTCGTTGCCCGTACATCTTTGAGCTGCTCGCTTAGCCTTTTTCCGAATTTTCTTTTTCTGGTTCTTAGTCAGGTCACCATTTAAAACCTTTACTTCCTTGGAAGCCCCAGATTCAGAGAGAATCTTACTTTTGCTCGAAGGGAGAATAAGGGGAGCGCCCGACTTTGTTGGATCTTTACTTTGATCAATCATTGATAATAGCAAAATATTTTCTGGCTTCAAGTCCGTGTGAATAATAGAAAGCTGACGATGTAAATAATCCAAACCCACTAAAATGTGGAAGCAAATTTCTTTAACCTTATGAATAGCTAGCCCTCGATAATCTGAGTACTTAATAAGAGTCAAAAGATTATCTCCCAAGTATTCAAATACCATACAAACATGCTGCCCATTTGGTCCCGAATGCTTAAAGTGATCCAATAGCTTCACCACACACTTCTTATCGTCTGGATCTCCCTCTGCAATTTGCTTTAATATAGTAATCTCGTCCATAGCCGCTTCTGTATAATGCTGAGCACTCTTTTGAACTTTTAAAGCAACATATTTCTATTCCTCACAAGACATAACCAACAATTAGCTAAGATAATCCACTACTCGAATAAAGTTTGCAAAAATGAAGATGAGAACTCCTAAGCACCATAAACACTATTGCACAGACGTGAAAGTTGCTATAATAGGCCATAAATTGCCAAAAAGGGAACAACAAACACTACAATAATTGTAGCATCACAACTATGTTGAAAATGAGAACAGGTAACAAGTACTATATTGAAGTATCTTCTCTCACATACGCACGCAGACAGAAAAACTCTTAACACTAAATATACAAGTCCATATACAAAATATTGTTATACTAGGAAACAATATGTTGCTATATAAAGCGAACAATACTAGAACAAATGCAGCATAATAAATACTCCTTATGTTTCAATTTGTTTGTCTAGATTTCCTTTTTAGTCCATTAAAAAAACAATGTCTCTATCCCTTTTTGACAACTCTTTAATTTTAACTTTTCAGTGGCATTTTTAAAATCACAAAATAAAGGATCTTTTAGTATATTCTACTACCTTTAGTTTAAGACCACAAAATTTAAAAATCTTCTTTAATTCCTTTGACTCCGTGCTATGTCAAAACCAGACAAACAAATTGAAACAAATGGAGTATATAGAAAATCCAAACAGATAACAAGTACTATATTGACGTATCTCCTCTCTCACACACATGCAAACAGAACAAAACTCAAACATTATATACTCAAGTCCATATACAAAAATATTATTATACTAGCAAGCCATATGTTGCAAAATAAACAAACAAATGCAGCATAATAAGTATAAAGAAAACGTGAACAGATAACAAGTACTAAATTGAAGTATCTCCTCTCTCTCTCTCTCACACGCAACCATAGAAATACTCAAAACACTACATACGCAAGCCCATATACGGAAAAATCGTTATACTAATAAACACTACGCTTCTAAATAAAACGAACAAACATAAGAACTAATGAAGCATAATACGCATATAGAAAATGTGAACAGATAGTTTAGAAATACTCATAGATGTGGAAGTTGCTACGTTAAACCATAAATTGCTATACCACACAATAAATACTAGTACAACAACAGCAGCATCAAGTCTATGTTGAACAGATAACAAGTAAAACATTGAAGTATCTACTCTCTCTCTCACACATGCAAACAGAGAAAAACTCAAACACTAAACTCACAAGTGCAAAGATGCAAAAAATGTTACAACAAGCTATCAGCTGCTAAATAAAATAAGCACACACCACAGTAATTGCAGCATAAAAAGTATATCGAAAATGCAAACACACAAGTTTAGAAATACCCACAGATCCGGAAGCTGCTTCAATAAACCATAAATTGCTAAACCTAACAATAAATACTAGTACAACAACTGTAGCATTGCAGCTGTAACTAAAATGAGAACAGACAACAAGTGAAGTATCTCCTCTCTCATACACACGCAGGCAAAACAGAGAAAAACTCAAACACCACACTAGCAAGTCCAGAGATGCAAAGATTCTTATACTAGTAAGCAATAAGTTGCTATGTAAAATGAACAAATAATACAACAATTGCAGCATAATAAGTATATCGAAAATGCGAACAGATAACAAGAACTATATTGAAGTATCTCCTCTCTCTCTCTCACACACACATACATACACAAACACATGAAAACTCAGAACACCAAAACCACAAGTCCAAAGATACAAATATTGTTACAGTAAACTATAAGTAAGTAAAACACTCAAATACTACAACAAATACAGCATAATAAATACATCGAAAAATGTGAACAGATAACAAGTACTATAAGGACGTATCTTCCCTCTAACACACACACATGCTAACTGTTATACTAGTAAACAATAAGTTGCTAGACAAAACGAACAAATGATACAACTATTGCAGCACAATAACCATATCTAAAATTCGAACAGAAAACAATTACTATATCGAAGCATCTCCTCTCTCTCACACACACACACAACACGCACACATAGAAAAACTCAAAACACCAAAATCACAAGTCCAAACTCCAAAGATACAAAAATTACTAACAGTAAACTATAAGCTGCTAAGTAAAACAAGTAATCGCAGAATTCTAAATATCTACGAAAATACGAGCAGAATGTGTAGAAATACTCACAGATTTTTGCGTATCCCAAGCGAGCCAAACAGTAGAGAAATGTCCCCAACCAAGCTTGCTCTGCACTACATATCGTCCGTGTTTGAATGTATCTCCGATTCGAACAGCGTGATAACCTCCGCGCCTGTAATCTTCGGTACCTTCATCCTCCGATGTGTAGTCACTCGTCTCACTCTGATCACCGCCGTTCCTCTCCTCCTCTTCCGCCATCGGCAGATCCAACAACCACCGTACTCCGACAAATCGGTACCGGCGAACGGGAACGGAGAAATGAAAACCCTAGCCGTAGTAGTAGAAGAAGAAGATTCTGGAGAAGAGAGGGGAAGAAATTAGGAAGATTTTATATATATATATATATATATAAATAATTTAATTTGAGGGGAGAAATTAGAAAAAGAAGAACGTTTGGTGTTATTTATTGGAAAATTTAAAAATAAAAAGAAAACTTAATTTTTTTTTAATGTTTTAGTAATTTTTATTTTATTTTTCCCTCGTTTTTTGAATTAAATGAGTTTTTCTTTTCTTTCTTTTTTTCGGTTTGAGTTGCCGGGAAAATAAAGGCAATGAATAATGGGGAAAACGACGTCGGCTTGCTGCAGCGACTGTGGGGTTCTCCATAAATGTGTTAAGTGGGCTTTGAATATGTGTGGGTTGGGCCTTGTTCTATATTGGGCCGTCTCATCTTAAAGAAGGCAATTTACAAGAATGGTCTTGACATGTCGGTCTTGAAATTTCGTCTCATTTATTACCATAAGCTTCTAATAATATGGATGTGATATGTCATTACATGCGACTATCTTCACTATAAAAAAAATCTAGTAAAGTAATTACTAGAACCCAATAGGCTTTCTACATATGCATCGTCTAAGACAATGACTTTTACCAGTTGTAGCAAAGAAAGAAACTTCATAGAAGCCAAAATAGGGAAAAATCAGAATGTCTATCAACTTTTTTCTATGAATATAAAGCTTTAATTGAGAGAGATAGAGGAAGCATCGTAGAGTTTATCCAGGAGATGTTTTTTATTTGCACTCACGCCTTTTGGAAAGAGCCACTAAATTAAGTTCTAGTTTAGGTGAAGGAAGTATGACCTCCTTACCGATAGTTGAAACTCAATCTAAAGATGTTTCAGCGAATCCATCAATCGATCTATCTATCCGTATATAGATCTATGATCTAACATTACAAAAATACATTAAGCTTAATAAATTTTGATTTTTGATCTTGAAAGTTTTGAGGGTGTTCCGGAAACGGTCTCTCTATCTCTATGAGGTAGTGGTAAAGTCTATGTACATTTTATCCTCCTCAGACCCTACTTATGAGGTTTCACAGGTATGTTATTGTTATTGTTGATTTTGAAAGTTTTAACATGGGGTAAATCAGATTCAAAGTTCAAAAACATCCAATTCCAAAGTCATTGGGGTTTAATTTCTTGTCATATAGCTAGTGGCATACCTATAGTAGGAGATATCACAGTGACTTTACTTTGAGGTGGATTATCGTGGACTATGTCATCTTAAATTAATTTTTAAGTCTTCATCATTTACTTTCTTTATTATAGTAGGCGTCAATTTTCTTCGTCTGATCATATTGAGTTTTACTTGCTCAATAAACTGGATTTACTTTATGTCTTTTTCTACTGGATCATCTAAGGGTCAACACAATTTAAAAACAAAAAATTATTATGATTAGAATTCAAATCTCAATAAAAAATATATATATAAAAAATCTAATAAAATTTTTTTTTCTTTGACTCTAAGTCTTGGTGGACAACAGACAAAAAAATTTCAATGTGTGCATTAGTGGCTGTCACATTATTTTGTCACTGCAAGGCACCAACTTTTTGTCAAGACATCAACATTTCTAATTTGTTTTTCAAATTAGATAGCTTTTCTTGTACAAATTGATAAATTCGAAATGTCACCTACTCATTGACTTCATCATAAAAAAGTTCCTTTGTGTGGACATTGCCATAATGGGCGGAGCAAGGTGAGAGAAAGGGGTTTGTTTAAATTATTTTTTCTTAAAAAAGTATTGTAGATATTGAAAAATTATAAGATTGTATAAAATAGTTTTATTTTCGTAATGATTTTTTTGAGGTTATTCTATTCTAATTTATTTTTTTACGTCTATATAAAAGGTATTATATTCTCTTTCGAAGACATTTCAAATATCTCATAATTTCTAAGTATTTGTAAAGAGATCGAAATCTCGAATATACCATAAATACTTAGATATTCGTAAAGATCAAAATAGACCTCTAGGAGGTCAAAATCATTCAATGTTCGAGAAATACGCTATTAACGATCCTCGACGGAGAAATCTAAGGAGAGAAGAATTAAGAAGAAACAGATTTGTACCTACATTTTTATGAATAAAACTGTGTTTCTTCATATTTTATTTGTTATTGCGATTTATTTTCTATCACTTTAAAATTTATGGCAGACAAACTAGCACACCTAGTGGAACCAAAGATGTCCTTCATCTTTCTCTTATAAACCAGATCTGCAAATCTGAAGCCACAAAATCGCAAAGGTGAATTGTCCTTCATCTTTCTCTCATAAATTAGATCCGCAAATCTGAAGTCACAAACCAAAAGAATGAGTACTTCAAGTTTCGTCTTTGAGACTACACTCTGATAAGCCTTGAAGCAGGGGTAGAGGTGGCAAATCGGTGGATTGAATTTGGATGGATTGAATCAAAATAGATTGGATCATAATCCACCATATAAAATATGGGTAAAGATGGATTGGTCAAATATGATTTGGATAAAAATGGTTCCAACTCACTTTAATCTCTTCAAGCCAAAAAAAATTAAATCTAAATTTGATTGTTAATGTTCAACTCCTATCACCCCAACCCTACTCCCAAATTATTTTTGAAAAACTTATATTTTTTCATACAAAAAAAAAAACTAAATTTTTTCTACTTCAATACCATATTACCCACCCACTTCCACCCCACCCCCAACCTTCATCAAAAAATTTTCTACATACTTCAATAACAAAACTTAAATTTAAATTTAAAAAAATTATTTTGTTCAATAAAAAAAAATTCACCCCACCTCCCCACTTCCATCCCACCCCGCTCCGCCCACATTTCCACCCTGCCCCCATAAGGGTGTGCAAAAATCGAATCGAAAAAATATTAGTGATTTATTGTTATCGGGTTAACAGGTTTTTACCAAAAAAAATTATCGGGTTATTGGTTCGATTTTGATTTTTATTATTGGGTTATTAGGTAAACCGATAACTCATTAAGAGTATAATAATTTACTACTTTATCGTTTCATAAATATTTTGTATTGGGTTATTGGGTAAACCGTAACTCATTAAGAGTATAGTAAATCAAAAATCGAACCATTAAGGATCACAAACTGATAAATCAAAACAGATAAAAAATATCTTATTGGTTTGTTATTGGTTTAGCATACCTAAAAATAAAAAACTGATAAACTGAACCCATATACATAAAATCGAACCGCACCGAACCGATGCACACCTCTAACACCCCATTACCGCCCCCAAAATTTTTAAGAAAAAAAAAATTAAGCACACAAATTTTTTTAGTGCAATTAAGAATTTTTTATTATGAATGGGGGATCTATGGGTCCATATGGGTAATCATATTTTATCCATTTTGACCATATTTGTATGAGCTCTTAAAATAAATCAACCCACATTTATTCATTTAGAAAATATGAATGATCCATTAAAATAAATATGAGTTCAATGGACTCCTTTTATCTTATATAAGTTAAAATTGTCACCCCTAAGCAGGGGCATTTGTATACATAGAATTTTGTAGGACTCTACAAGATAAATTTTATAGTTTTTTAGAGGCTACTTTATCTTAAACCCCATTTCACGCTTGTATGAAATGTATTATATGTCATGCTTATACAAAACGTGTTATATTCCATTGAAAAGATATCTCAAATATTCCATAAGTTTTAGGTATTCCTAAAGAGATCAAAATCTCGAATATTCCAAAAATACTTGGGTATTCATAAAAAAATCAAAATAGTCCTCAAAAAGATCAAAATCATCATATGTTCGAGAAAGATGCCACTACGTTGGAGATATATAATACAAATTTTCATTCCTTTAATTTATTTATTTTTTTTTAAATATTTTGACTTTGTAAAATTTTATTTCTCACTAATATTATTTAACTCATGCATGTGGAGCTTCAACCAACTATTAGGTGAGGTCTCACTAGTTTCAATCTACTATTCATACCTTTTTCTAAAATTTATTAAAAACATAAAACATAAGTAGATGTTTTTTTTGGAGTTATTTTTTGACTTATTATAGCAAAGTACTGTTAAATTGTGATGCGGAAATACGGAATCAGATTTTAAGGAGTTAATATTAAATTAATTTGACATAATTTAATATTTTATTATATAATAGATCGATAATTATAATTTATTTTACTTTTACTTGTATGTATTTATATAAATAAGAATTATAATTTTGAATTTTCAAGAAAGCTAACGCTTTAAACGTGTAAAAATATTTAACAAAAAAGAGCAAACAACTCCTTTATTCAATCTTCTGTTGGATACAAAATAACATTAAATGAGATGTGATACATAGTTTTGTATTAATACTATTTTCTATAAATATCAAATATCAATTTTTGTAAAAAAAATTCATAAGTGAAATTTCAAATTTGTCATCACAGTATCCCAAACCCTTGCACCTTGACCACCCCACCCCTAAACCCCATTCTTCACCTCAATTCATTCCTATAGTGTCTTGATTACTGTAAAATTTTCATAAAAAATAATTTTCGTTATATCAAACAGTTAAATACCATCAAAGAATGGTAAATGTCAATGATGTATGTGATGGGGTAACTACTTAAAATTCATAGAATTTTGATGTCTTTAAGAAAGAGATGTATAACTAGTTTAGAGAATTAAGTCCAAATTAAGTTGAAATTGTATTTTACTATTGTAGATTTATTTATTTTTTTGGTGATAAGTCAATAAATTCCTACCAAATTCCATGAATTTATTCAAGCTAGTCAATTCTCAGCATAATTAATTATGAAACATCGATTAGACAACTTATTCTCATCACATTCTTGGATTGGAGTAGTTGAAATCATACCAAATTCTTCCAATACGAGCTTGATTTTCCACATCACTATTATTAAAATAATAACAAAAGTTCATAATCATTATTTTATTCGATGTCCGATATTTAATTTGGGATTCTGATTAATTTTGATTAGTATCGTGTAAGGGCTATTGAAAGGATAAGTGATTTAATTTTCTGAACTTATAATGAGATCGGAATGAGCATGACTGATAAACGTCTAGGCTGACAAGTTTCTGAAGATGAGATGTATATGACACTTTAAGCAAATCTCACATTAGACGAATAGAAAATGAAGAGTTTTACATGATGCACGCACTTTCGTGGCTAGATGTGATGTAGTCCAAAATTATTATGTATTGGAATAGGTCCAAAGCGCATAATATGTGTCATGGACTTGGATCATGATAGACTCTCTATTAATTGTACTTGATCAAATTCGAACTTTTATGAAGAATTTTTTTTTTCAACTTCTAGAAAGTCGTATCTATTATTTTCAAAATTATTTATTTTTTTTTTATAGTATCTTGCCAAATATTTCAAATTTCTAAAGTAAGCACACTTTTTTAAAAAATCAAGTCATATACTACTTACACAAATAAACAAACAAACAAAAAAAAAAAAAAAAAAAAAAAACAAAAACAAAAACTTTTGACTTCCCTAAAGCTTGAAGTAAATAATCAACCAAAAGTTGGTAGCTTATGAGTTGGATAATGCTTAATCACAACTAATTAAGGTTGTCTGGAATTTTATATTTATACATATATAATATTAAAATGACAATTAATTCTTTGCAAGAATCATACATAATTTAGTCAAACAACTTAGGTCCAATAAAAATTGTTTTTAATTCTTGAGCTGCAAGGTGTTAAGATGCCAAAACAAATACGTGACAATACGTGACAACCTTCTACTTTTACATATTGACAGAACAAATAATTAAGATGCCAAAATATACAGAACATTGGGAACAACAAAAAAATCAATATTATTATCATCTCAAAAAAAAAAACTTTTTGAAATATAAAAATCAACCACTATTTAGTAACATATTAATGATAAATTATTTTAAAAAAACTTGTTAAGTATGAGCAATTTAATGATAAATTAGTGTCACAACCAAATTTTATTTTTTTTAATGAAAGAACATTAATGGATTCTTGATCATATCATTGTGTAAATCATATAGTATATCTTATCATCAAAAGATATGGTGCAATGAATGAACTATTCTTTTCTTAATTAGAGATTTTGAGTTCGAAATCTCACATGCATACAAAAACTGTTACAAAGTACTATTGTAGAACTCTGAAACAAAATTGGGCATTTATTAATAAAGACTAATTTTTATTTTTAAAAAAAGGTGAGAGCAATTATAATAATTTGAAGGTCTTAAATTTTATTCTTCAAGCAAGTCCAAGGAGTAGCAAATTTTCTTGAAGATGTGCAACTTGTCTTCGAATAGAGGAACGAAGGCATCGATACTACCGTCTCCGACGAAAGACGGTATAAGAAACATCATGCCTTCGGTGGGAAAATACGAAGGCATGAAAAGGTACGGGCATCCCGTACCAAAATCTAAGTCATAGAATGGAAACCTTAACCAACTATCCACCTCGATGTTTGGGCAAAGTACGTGCTTGTTCATGTCCGCGGTGGAGATAAGGTCGTCTTCCTTTGCTTTCGTATTAGCAAAGTCGATGAACGATTTGAAATAATCATCGTTTACTTTTGTGATAGCGTCATGGATGAGTTTTGTTGCAAATGGAAGAGGCTCTTGCAATAGGTTTTTAACTTTTGTTGTTGGGAATGCCCATAGGACTAGGTTCCCAAAGTACTCATTGCCTACTTTTGGGTTCAACCTAGTCCTACCATTGACTGAAATTCTTATTTGGGTGGACTCAAATCCACTTAGCCCGCGGGCTTTAGTTATGGCTCTCCATAAATGCGCGAGGAGACTCTCAAAGGTGCTGTAAGGCTTGTTATTTCCATTCATGGAAGAAGCACTTGCTTTAAGCTTCGTGAGGAACTCAACCGTGAAATGAACTTTGTGTATCACCACGTCTTCGGATATGTGATGAACTTCATTGAGGGAATGTTCTTTTTTTGACTTGGACATGAATTCAACCCCCTTATGTTGGTACTTGATGAGAGGAGGATTTCGAGGGGTGAAGATTGTACGGTCATGCAGAGGAAAAGGGTTGACGCTGAGGCCTCGACAAGCTTGACCCCATGCAACCAAGAAGTTGCTAGTAGAATGACCATCCGCCACTGTGTGGTGCGCGGTAAAACCAACCACCAAGGATCCACACGTGAACCTTGTTAATTGGACTTGCACCAATTCCTTCACATCCTTCAAGCTAGGGTGTAGGCTAAGCAAAGAAGGTGAAGGCTTGAAGGACATTACTTGATCAAGGGTGCTATTAGCCGATGCCTCGACAAATCTAACACCCTCATCATTGAGAAGAATCACCTGATTTCCATCTTCGTCTTCACTTAACCTCCCACCCCACTCTCGATAAACAGCTAAGGCTTTTCGAAGCCCTAATTCAATCGTGGTATTTGGTGGGGTGGGAGGGTGGTAGGCATATACGATAGCAATTTGAGCCTCATATGTGACCTTATCAAAGACACTAAGAGGAATATAGCTTGTTGTTGAAGGAGGGGTGTGTTCATAGAAAGGCTTAATGATTCTTGAACTTTCTATCTTAATCTTCATGATTTTTGCCTTTGGTTTTTAGCTAAGTGGACAAAGAGATGAAGAAGAGTTTTCTTTTAGTTTGAGTTATTGGGTGAGGGCATGCTTATAGGTATTTATAGAAATATATATTATGCATAATGAATAAAAAAATGGTATAAAATGAAATAAGAACAAATGAAAATAAGAGATTAATTGATAATCTTTTTTAATTTAAGGTGATAACATATGATTTGACTTCCATCACAATTGTATTTTTTGGTTAAATTATATTGCTATTATCTTTTGCCAACTATATATTTATGTAATTTGCACTCAACATTTGATAGTTGAAATAGTGCTTAGATGTTAAGTTGTACCAATTACTTGTTCACATGTTAAATGAAAAGAAAAAGTTGATGGACAAAGCAAATCATGTCACATTATTGTGCAAGTACGTGGGTCATCTTCTTGACACAAGTGAATTATGCTCACGTTATATTTGATATTATTAGAGATAGAGGATATTTTTTGCCGCGAATCAATAAAAAACTTATGCTATATAATATAATTTTATTAATTTTATCCTCATTAAATCAGCTTACTATAAAATATATGGGAGAAAATAGATTCTCATTGAATTATTGAGAATAACCACTAATTTTTTTTTTACTGATTCAATCAAAATGTTTGTGAATACTACTGAACATCTTTCATTGAGATTTTTTCATGAAAATAGTACTCACTTTATCTTAATTTACGTGATATTTTTTATTTTTTAAGAGTTAAGAAGTATAAGTTTGATCAGTAATTTACACATGAAATCTTCAATTTTTTTAAAATGAAATTTATATATTTGTAACTATGTATGTTAAAACACTATATGTCACAATACTTAACAATTCAAAATATTTAAAAGATATATTAAAATATTTACGATAAAAAATAAACTTATTTAAATCTTAAAATTTAAAAAATATCACATAAATTAAAATAAAAGAGTATTTTTTGATAATACAAGAAGGGGTCTCATCTTAAAATTGTGTAATATAGATGGTCTTTTTAACACAAACATCAATGAATAATTCTACTGCTCAAAATTTTTACACATACTAATTAATGAAAGAGATAATTTTATCATCATCAAGTGATAACATTATCTTGTAAATCACCATGCACTTGTATGGAGGAAAATCTTTATTTTGAATTTTTTTTTTAAAAAATAAAATAAAAACATAAATAATTTTTTTTTTAAAATTGAGATAATCACAATAGAGGAGACTTCTAGGCACGACCGACAAAACAAAAATTATTTGTATGAAGTCAGAGGCAGCCACATATATTCCAACATTAATTCTTTCAAATTAAATATAAATATTTCATTTTATTCTTTGAATTATTTGAATAATTTGGACAAAGAAAGCCTCTAGGGAAGGTTGAATTGGTGAAGTCAAGGTCAAATTTATTTATCATTAAAAATGAAAATAAATAAATTCATGATTTCTCCATAAAAATTTGATATTGTATATATAAATTTTTTAAAAAGTAAAATATTATATTATAACATTCATATTTTAAAAGGATTAAATGGTACAATTGGTTGAATGATGAGTTGTTTATCTTAAGAATTAAGTTATCAATTTCGATTTTATATTTTTTAATTAGTAGTGCTCATATTTTAGAAATCACAGATCAAGTGCAAAATATAGTAAGAGATAAGAAAAGTTAGGGATCAATTCTTCCAACTAATGACTTTCTAGTCGAGTTCATTGTATCTGTATATGTGGTTTGCCTGTTATTATATAAGAGTGAATTTGCCTAATAGGTGTTACCTTAAAGATTAAGGTCGTTTGGTACAAAAACGAATAATACAGAGATTAGTAATGTAGGGATTAGTAACACAAGAATTATTTTTTATCAAGTGTTTGGTTCATTGTTTCCCATTTAATCTTGTGTTTGGTTTAAAACTCTACAAAAAGCTTATTTTCAATTATACCCTTAAATAATTATGGACTTTTCTATTTCATGTAATTAAATCAAAGTGTATTATTTTTTTGTGGCTTCTAACTAGTTAGGAGAACAATAATTTTGTCATCATATTTGCTATTTTCTCACTTGAATTATTTGAGAAAAAATAATTGTAATCTTAATAAATTCATCACTAATAAAACATCAATTTTTAATTTAACAAAGATAGACCATCCATTGTTAAAATTGAAAAGATGGTAAACAATTGTAAAATATTTTGACATGACAAAATATTTTTTGTCTATTATGTAAATATGAAACCACAAATAAATAGAATTTAAAATTTTAACATGGTAAATTTATTTATTTTTATATTATGAATTTTTTTAATATTATGAAAATATGAACCCGTAAATAAATAAATTTTGTAAGATAATTTATTTAAATAAATTTCTTAGTACAAAACTATAAATATAAAACATAAATTCAAGAAAAAAAAAGTGTAAAAGAATTTGAGGGATATTTTTGTCTTTTACATATAATCTCATGGTATTAAATCCAAGGTATTAGTTAATACCACCAAATGAGAGGTATTAGTTAATACCATGTATGTGGTATCAAATAATACATGGATTAATTAATACAAATTCAAATTTCTACCAAATATAGTATTAATTAGTACCAATAGCTAGCAC
Source organism: Solanum virginianum (assembly GCA_000787875.1). Taxonomy (NCBI): domain Eukaryota; kingdom Viridiplantae; phylum Streptophyta; class Magnoliopsida; order Solanales; family Solanaceae; genus Solanum; species Solanum virginianum. The sequence goes on along the minus strand of DF358908.1, from coordinate 55,508 downwards.
ATGAATTATTTCCCCTAATACATCCTACCAAACGCCTCCTAAGTCATTAATTTTGACTTCATATTTTTTTATTAGTGGTGCACTCATTTTTAGAAATCACAGATTGAGTGCAACAGAGGTATGATATAAGAAAAATTAGGGATCAATTCTTCCTATTAACAAACTTCTTAGTTGAGTTCATCATATTTGTATATGTGATTTGCCTGTGATTATATAAGAGTGAATTTGCCTAACGGGTGTTACCTTAAAGATTAAGTAATCAATTTCAATTTTATATTTTTTTTATTAATGGTGCACTCATGGTTTATTAGAAATCACAAATTGAGTGCAAAAGATGGTATGATATAAGAAAAGTTAGGAATCGGTTCTTTCTACTAACAAATATTTAGTCGAGCTTATCATATATGTATATATAATTTGTAATTTATTATATAAGAGCGAATTTGTCTAATGCGTATCCAAAAAATAGTAATTATAGATTTTTGACCCGCCTCATCACTGTCCCCACGCACATAAAATATTTTGTCATGTTGCATGAAATTGTCAAAATTCACCAATAACTTACTGTGTATAGGAAAACAACCGTCACAAATGTCAATTATAACATGATATTGTGGTTGGGATATTGTCTCTTCTATAATCTTCTTTTGACAAATTGAACTTCCATGTGAACATGAAGGTAAAAAATAAATAAAAATCATACCTAGTATAATATTCATCTGTTGCATAATTTTTACTAGAAAACTTTTTGAAGAAAATTATTTTGGAACAAATGGATCGTTTTAAACTTCAGAAACTTTTACGTTTTTGATTTATAACTCGATATCTAATACTTATTTTGAAGGCTTGACTATTTGAACTTGCATTGAAAAATCTCACTTCTAGGATATTTTGCTCCCATCAAAAGCAACTATAGTCGCTTGGTATGATTTTATAGACCAAGGAACACGAAACTAGTGATTTTGACAGTTTCTTGTGAGTGTTAGCCCATAGATTCTGGCACTGCTGGGGGTTTCGTTGTAACTTTCCCAAAAAATCATACAAGTGGGTCTGCAATGAGCCCGACAAGAGGCGCAGGTGGCTAGCGATGGCGGGGGACGCCTAGTAAGATTTTATGGGCTAAGAAACAAGAAATAGGTGATTTCGGCAGTTTTCTGTGATTGTTAGCCCATGGATTATGGCGCTGCAGGGGGATTCCGATGCAACTTTCCCAAAAAATCATACGAGTGGGTTCACAACGAGCCTGGCAAGAGACTCAGGTGGCCTGTAATTACGAGGGGCGCCTGGAAGGATTTTATGAGCCAAGGAACAGAAAACAAACGATTTCGACAGTTTTCTGTGGGTGTTGGCCACGAATTCTGTCTCTGCCGGGGTCTCCAGCATAACTTTCCAAAAAAATTATACGAGTGAGTCCGTAACGAGTCCGACAAGAGGCCCAGGTAGCCCGGCAACGACGGGGGACGCCTGGTAGGATTTTATGGGCCAAGGAACAGGAAACAGATGATTTCGGCAGTTTTCTGTGGGTGTTAGCCCACGAATTTTGGTGCTGCACGGGGGTCCGGCGTATCTTTCTTGAAAAATCATACGAGTGAGTCTGTAACGAGCCTAGAGAGAAGCCCATATGGGGCGGCGGAAGTAGGGGACGCTTGGTAGGATTTTATGGGCTAGGAAACAGGAAACAAACAATTTTGACAGTTTTATGTGGGTGCTAGCCCACGAATTCTGGCGTTGTAGGGGGCTTTGGTTCAACTTTCTCAAAAAATCATATGAGTGGGTTTGCAACAAGCCCGACAAGAGGCCTAGGTGGCCCGGTGGCCGTGGGGGATGCTTGGTAGGATTTTATGGGACACAGAACTAGAAATAGACGATTTCGGTAGTTTTTTGTGGGTGTTAGCCCACGAATTCTGGTGTTGCATGGGGCTCTGCGAATCTTTCTTGAAAAATCATACGGGTGGGTCCGCAACGAGCCCGGAGAGAGGCCTAGATGGTCCGGCGGCGACGGGGGACGTGTGGTAGGATTTTATGGGCCAAGGAATATGAAACAGGAGATTTCGGCAGTTTTCTGTGGGTGTTATGCACGGATTCTGGCGTTGTACGAGGCTCCGACGCAACTTTTTAAAAAAATCATACGAGTGAGTCCGCAACGAGACACGTAAGAGGCCCAGGTTGCTCAGCGACGGCGGGGGATGCCTGGTAGAATTTTATGGGCTAAGGAACAGGAAACAAGCGATTTTGGCAGTTTACTGTGGGTAGTAACCCACAGATTTCTATGCTGCAGGGGGCTCCGGCATAACTTTCCCGAAAAATCATACGAGTGGGTCCGCAACGAACTCGGCAAGAGGCCTAAGTAGCTCGACGGCGGTGTGGGATGCCTGGTAGGATTTTATGGGTTAAGGAACAGGAAACAATCGATTTGCGCAGTTTTCTGTGGGTGTTAGCCCACAGATTCTGACGCTGCAGGGGGTTTCGTTGCCTTTCCCAAAAAATCATATGAGTGGGTCCTCCTATATATATATATATATATATATCCAAAATTCAAAATAAAAGAATTTTATTTTTAAGGATGGAAGAATATTTACTTCTCTATGAGGTGAATTGTTGAAGAATCTCACATTGGGATCTTATGGATCGATAGGGCGGTCTCGTCTTCATCTCTTGAATAATTTTTATAGTTGAGTTTAACTTAAAATTTATTTTTTACATGATATTAGAATATATCTAACATGTTCAAAATCTTGATTTCGCAATGTGCAGTCTTAGACATGTGATGGGGTGTTGAAGAGTTCCACGTCGACTCACCGAATAGGTACTCTTTTTATATGATTTGAATAATCTTTTATCTCTCAAAACTAAAATTTTATTATATTGAATAAGACTCAATTTCATTTCAATGCGACTATCAAATTTTTATGCGGATCATGTTGTGCAGGTTTCATTTTGGAGTGTCACTCTCGACAGGATTTTTTTCATAGCCAATTCAAATCCAAAATTGATTAAAAGTAAAACTGTCGCATGACTGCATCATGGCCTATGTCGATCACTTTTAATTTTCGCCATGCTGCACCATAGAAAAAACAAATCAATTTATACATGTTTTATTCATTTGAGTAAAAATAACTAAAATATACAATTACTTCAATAAAATGTCACTTAATTCAATCAAAATTAATAATTATAAATATATGCTATAATACTGTCATTCTTTTCCTTCAAGTAGGTAAGAAGCTTTAGGTGAGACTACATTTTCAAATAGAATTTCACAAAATTATATTGATGTTGATATATATACACGCGTGTTCAATTTAATTTCAAATTTTCTATAATCACCATTATTTCAACAAATTACATCTCACACGTCTCCTCCTTTTATTAATGCCAAATATATAAAATAAAATGACATTTTTATAAAAAAAAATTATGTGTTTTATTCTCATTATTTATAAAAAAAAAAACATTAGATCATTAATTAACCATTAAGTTAATTAACACATTTGATTATTTGTTTAGTTCCTTACGAGTACAATTTATTCTTTTGATAATATCATCTAAAATTTCTCCATTTTCTTCCTATATAGTTTAAAAATTAATATAATCCACTTTTCTTGGTGTAGGGTTTTACTAATTAATTAAGGTGAAAGTCAAACAAGACTCAAACATATACTTAATGAACTATTTTAAATGTACCATATAAGTGATTATGTTTGTCCTTTTCCCAGCAATTTGTTTGGATGGTTATTACATGTTGTTTCGTAATGTATTTTATTATATTGTATTAATTTGATAAATACAATTTCTTAGTAGATTAAATCCTTTTTTATTGCTATATAATGTCAGAACCTCTTTTCGTTCCAATAAAACCTTAACTTGATCTCTTCAATTGGCAACTAAACGCTCTAACTTGTCTTCCTTGTGTCTCGTGGAAACTCGAGTTCATGTGACACATAAATTTTGGAGGTAATAAGTGTATAACGGACTGAGTGAAGACGAGTTGAGATGTTTTATATGCATAGTCAAAGTTAAATATTTATTTTTTCAGAAAAGCCAAATCAAAATATCTATCTATGTATCTCGCCACTGTTAAATATTAAATAAATACAAAATGAGCATAAGAACAAAGGTAATCACACTCATGCCAAATCAGTCATTTCACAAAATGAGATTTTTCAATGTAACATAATAAATAAATTTAATAATATGATACAATTTAAGTAACAATTAAAACAAACATTATATTTTACTAATAACACAACACGATACAATACTACCATATATAGGCAACAACTATCCAACAAAAGTTGTAAGAAACTACACCTATCAACATATTACACAAACACTTCTACTCTATTTATTAGTTCTTTGAATAGTTTAAATTAATTACATATTGCCTCACTAATTAATGACTTCATACTAAATTTTGAATCAGACACAATTAAATGCATGTATTTTGCGATCAAATATATTATGAAATACAAATACAAAAGGAGAGAGGTAAGCAAGAAAGAAAAAATCTAAGTGTATTCCAAATATATGTGAATCACACTAGATACATTAATTTAGGATATTAAATACATTATAAAATATAGATACATATGAAGAGAGGTGAGCGAAAGAAGGAGATAAGGCGATTGAGAGAGGATACACGTGAGTGGGATAGGAAAAAAGGCGATTGAGAAAGTCCATGTATCTCAGATACATGTAAATCAATTCAAATACAATGTACTTGAAATAAATTACACCTAATTTTAATCTAATATATTCGAGATACATATATTTGGAGTCTGGACCACCAACTATGTATATCTAAGGATCAAAATTTGGTACAAATGATAATATAAAAAACGCATGAGAAGACACGCATTTAGATCCTAAACTCTATAGATATCACATTTACAAGCCCAATTTTCATCTAAAGCCCAAATGGACTTCAAATTCACAAAGCCCAACTTTTTTCTGATTCACACAAACTTAACATAGGTTCGCCACTTTCACTTTGTTCTTCTCTTTCTACGGCCGACAGCTCCCTTTTCAGCTTCATAAATTCTGGTAATTAGCTTTCTCCATACTTCTCTCTAATCGCAATGCTTTACGAAAATTTATCTGTGATAGTTTTAATTAGTTCAGTTTATATTCTTTTTTTGCTACCAATTTGAGTAATTTTGGCTGTTTTTCATTGTAGTTTAAAAGTTTTTTACATGTTAATTTGAAGTTTTAGTTGCTACCCATTTGATAAATAGGTCCAAATTCGTGATTGGTAGTATTTATAATGAAATTAATGAGATTTTTAGGTGGAGAAAAGCCTCAAACCATACAAAAGTGAAGCCTGGTATTTAAGTGGAGAAGGGTAGAGAGACGGGCTCATTATCCATCGAGTTTAGAAGTTTGTGGGCGGGCCACATATGAATTTCTCAGTTATAAAGAAAAAGGGATTTTTAACTAGGTAGAATTTGCATTTTTTTAGCTACCTGTGTAAATAATAGTGGCTCGTATTTCATAGTAGTTTTAAGGTTTTTACATGTTAATTTGAAGTTTTAGTTGCTACCCATTTGATAAATAGGTCCAAATTCGTGATTGGTAGTATTTATAACGAAATTAATGAGATTTTTAGGTGGAGAAAAGATTTTTAACTAGGTAGAATTTGCATTTTTTTCAGCTACATGTGTGAATAATGGTGGCTTTTTTTCCAACAACAACAACATACCCAAAGTAGTTCCACAAGTGGAGTCTTGGGAGGCTTGGGAGGGGAGACAATATGCAGAGCTTACTTTACCTTGGGAGATGGAGAGGTTGTCTTGAAGTACTAAATGGGATAGGTATTAGTTTGGTAATGGTTGGAGCAGCAAACTCGGATTTGGCAAGAATCTCATTTTTTGGTTGTACAAAGGGGGAATTGGCCCAAAAATTGGATGGGGGTCAAGATGCTGTTGGGTGTCGGTAACCATGTGAAATGGTTGCCTATTACATGGCTCACTAACTCTGCTTGGCTGTGGGTACATATTATTCGTCAAGTAATTTGTCCGCGTATTCCCAGACAATAGAAAGGGGTCTTCCTTTCTCCTTTTTCAAGGAGAATTTAAAGGGAATGTGATCCCCTCTATTGTAATGAATTTTTCAGCTACATGTGTGAATAATAGTGCCTCTTTTTTCAACAATTACATACCCAAAGTAGTTCCACAAGTGGAGTCTGGGGAGGCTGGGGACGGGAGACAATATGCAGACCTTATCTTACCTTAGGAGATAGAGGGACTGTTTTCGATAGACCTTCGCCTCAAGGAAATAGTAGCTCTGTTTTCATTGTCGTTTAAGATTTTTACATGTTAATTTGCAATTTTTAATGGCTACCCATGTGATCAATAGGTCCAAGTTTGTGATTGGTTGTATTTCTAATGAAATTAATGAGAGTTTTAGGTGGACAAAAGATTTTTAACTAGGTAGAATTTGCATTTTTTTCAGCTACATGTGTGAATCACAGTGGTTCTTTTTTCAACAACATACATAGAGTAGTGTCACAAGTGGAGTCTGGAGAGGATAGACTATACGTAGGATTTACCCTTACCTTGGGAGAGAGGTTGTTTCTGATAAACTCTCGGATCAAGGAAATAGTGGCTTTTTTTTCATTGTCGTTTAAGATTTTTACATGTTAATTTGCAATTTTTAATGGCTACCCATGTGATAAATTGGTCCAAATTTGTGTTAGTAGTATTTCAGATGAAACTAATGAAGCTTTTTAGGTCGACCACAGATTTTTATCTACGTAGAATTTGCATTTTTCTGGCTACCTGCATCAATAATAGTGGCTCTTTTTTCATAGTTGTTTAAGATTTTTTACGTGTTACTTTTGCATTTTTTCTTGCTACCTATTTAATTAATAAGTCTGTATTTGTGATTTGTTATCTTTCTAATGAAGCTGAAAGGCATTTTAGGTCAACCAAAGATTTCTATTTAGGTACAATTTGCATTTTTTTGGCTACCTGTGTGAATAATAGTGGCTCTATTTTTAACAGTTGTTTGAGATTTCTTTGTGTTAATTTTTGGTTTCACCTTTACCCATTTGATAAATAAGCCCAGATATTTGACTCGTGATCTTTCTAATGAAACTAATGAAGCTTCTTAGGTTGACCAATGATTTGTATCTAGGTAAAATTTGCATTATTTTTGACTACCTGTGAATAATAGTGGCCCCTTTCTCATTTTTTAGTAGTTCTACTGGATATTTTGAATTTTTACTTGCTACCCATGTGATGAATGGGTCCAAATGGTCATTTGTAATATTTCCTTTATAAGTAATGCGTTTTTTTTGGATCTACCAAGGTTATTTTGACAGAGATGGGAGCTAAAGGGAGGAAGAAAAGCATAACCAAGAAGTTGAAGAAGGGTGCTAACGAATTCTCTGCTTTATCAGCTTCTAAAGATAAAGCTGCTGACTTTCTGGTATGTTTATGGCATATTAAAGTTAGTGAAGCTCTTCAATGCTCAAGACGTTCTTGGAAAGAGAGAAATGTTGAGAACAATTTTGTCTGGCATGTTTTGTAGTTTCTTTCTTTCCCTCTTTGAGTTGAGTACCTTTGAAGGTAGAGGTGAGGTTTGCACACACACTGCCCTCTTCATACCTCACTTGTGGGAATGGGATTACACTGGGTTTGTTGTTGTTGTTGTTTTTAGGTTCTTTCATGTTGCATGTTAGTTTGTCTTTTTGGAATATATGTTGAAATAGCTTACTGTGTGTTGTGATGGTCGAAAACTCTTAAGATGTATTTCTTTGCTATGTAGGACAAGAAAGGGAACTTAAAAGAAAAAAAAGGAGTAAATGTTCTGTTGGCTAATAGATTCCCAGACATTTGATGAAAACTAACCACCATTCTTAATCACTTATAGATCAATTCTAATAGAAGTAGCCTTTGTGCATACAAAATCCCTACAAAGTATGTAACATCTTTATCTTTCAATTGCTACTGTAGTTGATCAGTTCTGTTGTATAGGAAGAGAAGAAAGGAGATGACGTTTTTGGTGATGTCTTGCTTTTTCTGACTTTGTTGTCCTTATGCATAATAGCCATTGGAAGGTGGGCCGGCTAGAAAACTTCCGGATACTGAAGTACGGGAAAGTAAAGCGACAGTGTTGTATATTGGAAGGATTCCACATGGATTTTATGAGAATGAAATGGAAGGTTTGCATTTCTCATGTTGAGATTTTGTGCCCTTCCTAAGCCGTTTTAGCTTTTACGTCTCTTTGTAACATTACAAAGTTAAATAACTTTTGCGTTGCCAGAACCAAAAAGAGTCTTTTAGACATGTGAGACGTAGCAAGTACCTGATGAATACTCGAGTTGCGGACATAAGACACAACTTGTGCCACTTTCTGCTGCTGTTGTCTTTAGGTTTCTTTAAGCAGTTTGGTACAATTAAGAGGCTTAGACTTGCAAGGAATAAAAAGGTGAACGCTCCAACTGATTCCTTATCTTTAATTTATTCAGAGTGGTTTGACATCTTTATCTGGTTTTGTCTTGTTGACCTACTTTCGTTCATATGCTTGTTGTCACAATATGACTTTAGACTTAGAAAGACCCAAGCTGGTTGGAAATGGGCTCACTCAAGAACCTAAAAGTGATGGCAATTTTTTTATTATCTATGATTAGTCAGTAGTCTTTAAAAAAGGAATGTTGCAGTGACTTTAGAAATTAGCATATGATATGCAGTAGAGCTTTACTACAGTATCATTCTGCATGTGGTTATCAATGTTCGCTATTTCCAGCAACGCCTTCACCAGATATTTCCTTCTTTCAATAATAGAATAGATAAGTTCCACAAGTGTTTAAATTGTGGTCAATTGTTGGAAATCACACAGAAATTCTTGTATCATGAGGCGTGCTAAGAACACTGTCCATAATTTCCCACAATCTGGCTTCTGGAGTTGAGGGCTTTGAGTTGGATATATCCTTCAATTTTCAAGTCCATAATGCACTTCACCTTTTCTTTTCGTCTCTCTATGTGGTAATCTTTTGGATTCTTTTCTTACTTCCTTCTGTTTTCTTGTGTCTTCTCCTCATGACAGACAGGAAAATCAAAGCATTTTGGCTTCATAGAATTTGAGTCTCCTGAGGTTGTTCCTATTCCTGAGTAATTTATTGTGTTCTGCGTCCATATTTTGGGGAATCTATCCAGCCATTCTCTTTCCATCATCTTGGGTTTTTGGAAAATTGCAGGTTGCTAAAGTGGTTGCAGATACTATGCATAACTATCTATTATTTGAGCACTTGTTGCAAGTTCGTCTTATTCCTGCTGAACATGTTCATCCCAAATTGTAAGGGTTTCATTTTTTAAACCAATTGTTATTTGTACTAATTTCATCTTAAAATTTCATATTTCTTGGGTTGCTAAGTTTATGAGTTCTTTAAAAGTCTTTTTAAACCAATTTTATGTGTACAAATAATTTTTTTGGCACAACTCTAATTTGTGTATTCGGTTCCAGGTGGAAAGGTGTGAACCGATGGTACAAACCGTTGGATTGGGTTAATATTGAAAGGAAGCGTCAGGACAAGGTAGTGTTTGATTTTGTATGTGTATGATAAAGATATTTACATTATTATGCAAAAAATTGAGATATATTGCTTTTAGTCATATGAACCCTCATTCACTTTTACATAATTGTACAAAGTTTGAGATACATGGTTTGTTGTTCTATGAGATATGAACTAGTTTAAAAGTGAAACTTATCTCGTGCTGATAATTATCCAGGAAAGAACATTGGAAGAGCATAATAAGTTGGTTGAAGGAATTCTAAAACGTGACAAAAAGAGGCGAAAGAGGATCGAGGCAGCTGGGATTGATTACGAGTGCCCAGAAATGGTAAGAGCAAATGTTCTATACTACATTTCGCGCTATCTTTTGCTGCAAATTCTACTTATTTTTGCATGTTTACTAACTGGTCTAGGAACTAGTTACCTTTTGGTAATTTGACAATTGAATAGGATTTTCCTTACTATATGAAAGGAAGGAAATAAGTGCCAATTAGAAGGACGATCAATGGCAAGTATCTTACATTTGTAACCAGATAATCTCGTATCCTATCAGAAAATAATAGAACATCTAAGTTTGAGATTCGATTTAAAAGACAAAATCCATAAAATTGAGAAATTTTCTTGTATAGTATAAAATCTCGCGGAGGAAAAGAAGGCATTGTGATTGAGAAATCTGTTATTTAGATAACCACACGTTGCCAGAACCAAAAAGAGTCTTTTAGACATGTGAGACGTAGCAAGTACCTGATGAATACTCGAGTTGCGGACATAAGACACAACTTTCTCAGACATGTTACATAGTACATGACAACTCTGGATGTTGTATAACAAAACACTGCTTGAGAATTTTTCCAGCTCAAGAAGGTAGAAACGACACCTCCATTATTCATGCAGACGAAAATATCAAGGCAGTCTGCAACGCCTCTGGAATTAGTCGAAAAAGAATCATCATAAAAGTGAATTAACTAACATCTACACTATGATTTGCAGGTGGGTGCAATTCAGGCTGCACCAAAGAAGATCAAGTTTGCGGACTAGATCTTTCTAAGAATTGTTTGCAAGGAAAAATAGTGTGTACGCGCAGGCTCTCTAGGCTTATCGATAACGTTGGATGTCTTTGATTTTGAAAATTTAGGAGAGAAAAGGTGTTGTAGCCTTATTAGAGGAGAGGAAGAATTTGACAATTTTTATCTATTGATTGTATACCATGAATCTATCTTTCATATTTAGCGTAATCTTATAAGGCGAGGTCTGGGAAGGTACAACGTATCAATATATACACATAATTCTTTACGATTTGGATAAAATAAAATAGCTATATAAGAATCTCTATTGTCGATATGTTTGATCAACTGTACTTGTTATTTGTTGAATTAAGCAATGCATAAAAATATTTTATAACGTAAGATCCAATTTACATATGAAGCAATGTATAAAAATATTTTGTAACGTAAGATCCAATTTACTTCACATCAGAAGTAATATTCACTCTATTTTTTCTACAGTGACATTATTTTATATCTTTTTAAAGCCACGTGACCATTTTTAACTCGAAAAATATGGTGAATAATTTTTTGATACGATAAATAGTAGTCTAGAAGGAGTGGAAGTTGCGTATTGGAGTAGATGGTTAATAGGCTAGCAAGGGCAAGTCCATTGTATGACCTTGTGATATAGTAGGTTAGTAGGAGTAGTCGTGTCGCTATATCCTGTGTTATTATTATTTTTCTTATATTTCTTTACTTTTATTGTATTTAGATATTATCATTTGCTTTTTATTATTAGTCGTTTTTATTTTTTGTGGAAGCTCCGAAGTTCAAATTCTTTAGAAAACCTGACGGTGGTGAGATAACACTGATTTCCCCTGGCAACAAGAGGGCGCACATTCTGTGAAACAGACTGACTAACCTGCATATCTAGTATCTTTTGCTTATTGAGCTCGACTTTTTAGATATGGGATTTCACTCGGTATGTTGTTTTTGATAAATAGTAATCTAGACGGGAGAGTATACAACAACATACTCAACGAAACCTCACAAGTGATATCTAGAAAGGGTAAAATGTACGTAGACCTTACCACTACCTCAACGGTAGATAGACTGTTTCCTGGGAACCCTCATCTCAAAAAACCCATAAGCAAAATAAACTAGATGACGAAAAAAAAAGGAAAAAAAAAAGAAAAAAGGAGAATGACTAATAACGAAAAATACATGAGAATATATAAATACGATAAAATTAGCATAAGACAAATAATAGTAACACAAGATATCAAGGCCAACCATTAATCTAACCCTACTAACCTATTAACTTGCTACTCTAATTCACGACCTCCATTCCTTTTTATCTTAGGTCATGTCTTCAGTGAGATCAAATTTCGACGTGCAATTGTATCAACTCTAAATCGTTAAAGTTGACGAACATATGTCCTTTTCCCTTCTAAAAAGGTTCAGTAAGAGGACACTTTCACATACCAAACAAACAATAAAACATGACTTTGTGGCCTATTTTGCATTCACAAAATTTTCATTCAAAATCAAATGTCAACTCTGTATGAATAATATTGTAATTCACATGTGTTTAAATCTACATCTACATGAGCTTACTATATTGGGAACTAGGAAATTGTCTGAACAAACAACAAAAACTACGGCTACCAGTATGAAAGAAAAACACCTAAAAACTGCAATCCAGATCTGAACCTTTTATCGACCGTGGTAAATAAATAACTACAGGACATCGCGCTATACAAAAATGAGAAAGAATTTCAGCAGCGTGTAAAGGGTGTCGTTACAAGAATGAGTAGTAACTGCTGTCAAACACTAATGCTTGCAACACGAAAGTTAGAACAACGCTTAATAACAGCGTGTAAGGCTTCTCACGCGGTGAACTGTTGTTACCAATCTGTCCTGCATTGACATACTCAGTTTTCCCTCTTCTTGTGGTAGCCGAAACATTAACAGACTGTGAACCTGATATGTAAACACATTGGACAACGGAACGTGTCTTAGCTTTAACTCGCCTATGATGTGTTCTATTAACTTTGATCAAAGATTGTATGGATAGTGACTATATGACTTACAATCGTAATTGGCCCATCCAATTCGTTGTCCAGCCAGATCGTAAACAATAATCTTGTCTTTTAGAACAAGGTCTGCACAGAAATATAAACATATGAATCAACAAAAGAGAAGACAAGAGGATCGCGTCCATCTTGAATGACACAAAAAATTATTAGTCATGAAATGATCAAAAAGGATATGACGGGGAAAACCAGTAGACGGTTGAAACGAATTTGACCAGAAAGAGATTACCTCCTAAAATTGTCAATCCTTGGCCCGGAATCTTCTGAAAGCCCATGCACCAGACAGCGCCACCACCCTACAAAAGCAAAAACCGTATTGAGTGCAAAACCATTTTAATGTGATCGATTACTTCTCACTAGTAGATTGCAGGCACTAAGAGAACTAAATAGCTTTTTCGGCCACAAGTATGGTCAGTGAACATATTGGAATAGAATACGCATGCTCAAAATATACCATCAGCACGTAAAATAGAGGTAGATGGTGTAAAGTCATCTTATTTAAGACTACGTTAATGAGTTCGAAGAAAATTTGACTTACAATGGAGTTTTGCTGTATAAGGTAGTCCTCACCCCTTAACACCATTGTTGCACCACCGGCAAAGTTCAAACTCACCATGGGAAATATATCATTAACGCTGTGCACAAAAAAAAATTTTACTAGTCAAAATTTCGGTACAAACTAAACTGAACCATCGGAAAGAAATGAGCCTGGAAGCTCCGAAGTTCAAATTCTTTAGAAAACCTGACGGTGGTGAGATAACACTGATTTCCCCTGGCAACAAGAGGGCGCACATTCTGTGAAACAGACTGACTAACCTGCACGAGTAAAAAGATTACGAGTTACAAGGAGCATTCACAATGATATAGTTGCCAGTTTTATTTCACGGTATAATGGATTCTAAGTGAAGTTTTTCCCACTAATAGTTGATGAACATCGTGAATGATCTAAGTCTCAATTGCAAACAAATCACAAGATCCGTTGAAGGGTATAACTTACAGCATTAACAAATATTTCATTAGCTTCTTCAGCAAGATATGCCAGAGTCGTTCCGGAGTCAATTATGGTTCCCCTGTTGCTTGAAGTTTCAAATACTTGCGGACTAATAGCCAATGTCTGCCCATTGAGAGCAATACTCTGAAGATTCAAGTTGTAATGTGGCCTGGTTAAACAAAAAAAACAATGCGTGCACATAAGTCGGGAGTGTATATATATATATTTTTTTTTTTTGAAACAGGTAAGACTAAGTCAGAATATTTATGAAAAAACTGAGAGGCAGGTCACAAAGGCTCGGTCTGATTTTTATCATCTTAGATCTGATTAAAGGACTACCAAGAATACCTTTACTATGACAGTACTCGGCAGAATCAGAAAGCTTTGAAAGATATTTTCGGCGAGGAAAAAATGGAAACACGGTCACGAATTATCAAGAAGGAGAAACGAAATCATGGAGGTCCGCCATGAAAGAGATAACATACTGTGATGGGACAAGTGGAGTGTAAACTAAATTTGGCTCCACGATCTGACCTAGCACCAAGATACCACCTCCACCGTTACTTCCTTTCAAGCAATGGGAAAACACATTTGGGGTCACTCCTTGGGAGGCAAGTTGTGCGATAACCGACAAGCCCTGCTGCCCAAATCCAAAGATCCCATCAATTGCTCTGTCGGTCTTAGTTAGGTCACCGGTCTGTGATGTGCTACATCTGTGTAATAAACTCCCAACAATAATAAGGTTAAACACTAAAATGTAGTGGAAGTAAACATATGATATCTCAAACTATAAAGATGAATTACAGCTCACCCGAAAACAACAGGAGCAGACGAGTTTGTCGTCAAAGAATTCCCCACAATTGTATCAAAATGCATTAAATCTGCTACATAAAAACCTGAGGTCCCACTGCCATCACCATATTGGAACGTATAACCGCACTGATTTTGAGTAGAACACCCAGAGTCAGAAGATTGTTCTCCAAGAGCACATCTTTGGTCTGAACATGAGATTGGCTGAGCTGTTGACGAGCTTGATGGATCAAAGAATTCTAACTGAATCTGCTATGAAAATAAAAATTTAACCAAGAACACCATTCTTACGACTACATGCTCAAGAAACCAAATTCACACACACTCAACACACTCAACATTTGTAGGAATAATAATATCCAAACCTGAAGTCCACTAGTTGTCGGGCAACCTTTACAAGACGCGCAACTAACCCATAACACATCACTTCCAGTATCAATTTGTACATAGAATTCCTTTGGAGGGTTACCCAACTGAACTCTTGTAAAGTAAAGCCTGAAACAAAAGCATATCCTCAACTAACATTCACTTTGGCGGATACATAACTTGTAAATCAATCATAACTTCTACAAAAAATGATTAACCTTTACCACAACATCTTTAAAGTAACAAAGAACCAAGAAAGACAACGTAAACAAGAATTCCAAGGACACAAATCCACCTTAGGACATGTTTCAAACCGCAAAACTAAAGAACATTTTGGTACATCTAAATATCTTTAGTTCAAAACTACAAGATTCAAAAGTCTTCTTTAGTTTCTTAAACTTCATACCAAAGTCAAAAACAGACAAACAAATTTAAACGGAGGGAGTACTATATTAGCTAGACTTCATGAAACAGATAGTCAAGAGCAGTTCTTGAAGCTAAAATCACGGTTTCTACGCAAATAAATAACAAAAATACAGTCCAAGACACTTCTTTTTTCCTTAAATTATTCAAACAAGAGAACTACCCAATTTCCAATATAAACTTCTAACAGAGAAAGTACTCTCACTATTAGCTAAATTTCATGAAACAGATCATCAAGAACGGTTCTTGAAGTTAAAATTACATTATTATGTCAATAATATGCAAATACAAACAAAAATTCAGTCCAAGATACTTCTTTTTTACTTGAATTCTTAAAATAGAGAACTACCCAATTTCCAACACAAACATCTGGCAAAGAAAATATTCACTATTAGCTAAATTTCATGAATCTAAAATTACAAAACTATATCAATAATATGCAAATAAATAACAAAAATTCAGTCCAAGACACTTCTTTTTTTCCTTAAATTCTTAAAAAAAGAGAACTGCCCATTTTCTAACATTAGCTAAATATCATCAAACAGATCATCAACACCAGTTCTTGAAGCGAAAATTAATTATTATATCAATAATATGCAAATAAATAACAAAAATTCAGTCCAAGACACTTCTCTTTTTCCTAAAATTCCTAAAAAATAGAACAACCCAGTTTCTAACATTAGCTAAATTTCATGAAACAGATCATCAAGAACAATCCTTGAAGCTAAAATTACATTATTATATCAATAATAAATAACAAAAAAATCAGTCCAAACACTTCTTTTTTCCATAAATTCTTAAAAAAAGATAACCCATTTTCCAACATTAGCTAAATATCATCAAACAGATCATCAAAAACAGTTCTTGAAGCTAAAATTACATTATTATATCAATAATATGGAAACAAATACCAAAAATTCAGTCCAAGACACTTCTTTTTTTTCCTTAAATTCTTAAAAAACAGATAACTACCCATTTTCCAACATTAGCTAAATATCACCAAACAGATCATCAAGAACAGTTCTTGAAGCTAACAAAAATCACATTATTATCAAAAATATTCAAATAAATTTAAAAAAAAAAACATAATTTTTAAAAAAAATACCCAACAAGAAATGGATCATAAGTGCCTTCAACTGGAAAATCAACAACCCCACTAGGAATTTGCTGCAAGATTCTTCCATGTCTAACTCTATCACGCGCTTTCAGTTGACTCAATTCAACTCCATGACTCGTCGGAAAAGCCCTTTCTAACGGCAAAGTCACCGTCATTCCTCCGTCCACCGCCGCCGCCGCCGCCGACGGAGAAATTACACACACAAACACCAAAGACACCACCGGTAACAACATACTCTACCTAATCAATCTCACCGACAGCTAAAAAAAATTAATATCAACTGAAAAGAATTGATTTTTTTTTTGTATTATATATAAAGAATAATATAAACTTTTTTTTAAAAAAAATTAACTATATATATATATATTTTTTTTTGTATGAATAACGAAGAACAAAGAGAAGAATAATAGAGGGAAAAAAAGTGTTCTGTTTTTTGCTGCTTTTGAGAGAGGAAAAATAAAGAGAATGAAACAATAACGGAAGTTTTCTAGATGGATGAGTTACGTGTAACTATATAATAAAATATAATACTATATTTTAATATGTTATCTTATGTGAATAATAACGTATTTCGTGTAACACTCATGTCAAGTAATTTTATTATAATAGTAAAGTCAAAAATTTTATTAAATATGTCTAAAATTTAATATATATGTATGATATATAATTTTTCAATGAAGGATATCAAATTGACCAGCTTGGACTATATATGGTTATGGTGGTGATTCTATGAAATTACGTTAATATTTTCACTTTTTAAGCACTTTTTATGGATGATTGTTACTTGTTGTATTATATTGTTAGTTTAAATGTAATATATGTTTTGATTGTAATTTAAATTTTATTGCATCATATTGTGTAAATCTATTGTTAATAACGAGAAATAGTCTCATTTTTACGGAACGATTGATTTGGTGTCATCAAATCGTTATACTATTATTTTCTTATGATGTCTTTACTTATTATTTAATTATTTTATTTTATTTTTTACCTACTTTTTATAGTAATTTTGTCATGACTCAAAGATAAACGTGATAACACTCATTTTATTCCACCAAGACAAGTTAGTTTAAACCATTTTATAATGATAAAATACGAAATTAAATTAAGATTAAAAGATTATCAATAGTCAAGAATATAGATAATGAACTCAACTTAATTAAAATTTTCGGCACAAGCCTCTTAATCTATTACAATAGATTTAAAAGAAAACACAAGTCTTAAATGATATTATCTTTAAAGTAGAACAAAATCATAAATAAATAGGAGTGAGAAGTCCGCTGAGATGACAAACAACTACCTCACACAATCTTCACAGGAAGCCTCGAACAAAAAACGATAGAGAATATTATGAAGATCTGAACTCATAATCTACACAAAAATAATAACAAGGAATAAATACCAAACATACGATACCTAGCAAGTGAACTAGTAATACAAAATCTTGTAACATTCATATTTTATTATACTCCTATTATTTTACTATGATAATTGACTTATTTTTTAAATCGATATTCATATTATATTATTGCATATTATATGAATGTGGAATTAGTAATCTTAAGTATAAGATCAGTTACTTGCAATAACATGTGAATATGACCTAATTGTATATAAAATTTATATTAATAATCTATATAATTAAATTTGATTTATGTATTTATCAAGTACATGGGAATTTTATTTAATTAATTGTTATTCCTCTTGCGTTAGTTGAGGAAAGCTTCACTTTGTGGGAGTAAATTAAATTATACTCTAAGAAAATTTTATATTATTTTTTAATTACCTTGGGATTGTAGATGTTCTTATCTCCAGAAATTATATTCTTTTATTCCTTGGATTATTAGTAGACATTTTAATAAATATATATGTTTTTAACTCTAAACAATTAATAAAAGTAATAGTTGTAAACTACGTAACTTCTTGTTTGTTCGAGTAAGAAAATATTTCAATTTTGTCTATTGTATTCTCGTTAAAAAATTATATTAGCTAACAAAATTATTCTTATATATTCTATAATCTTAATTAATACTATATTATGGATTTAAATTGTGAAAAATAATTATATAGACGGCCTATAACACATATTGAAGGTGTGATTTTTTTTTTCGAATCCTATTAACATAAAATATTTTGTGCATGAAATTATTCCAAAAGAAAAATTAGTAAAATTTATTTAACAAGCAAATCGAATAATGTACATAAAGATGAAATGTTACAGGAGATGTTTTTAGGATATTGTTGAAAATCAATGCAATTTAATTAGGAATTCATTATATAAAAAATGCTACAATAATATAATAATTAAAGTATTCAATAAATTATCATATTGCATGAGCTGTTCCTAATTAGGGAATATAATTATAGTAATTATTTATTTATGAAACAACTCAAATGTGGAAACATTGAACTTGACAACCATAAAATATATAATTATCTTTCACAATATTATTATGAAAGAAGACAAACAAAATGCTTAAATCTTTCTTTCTTTTTTTAAATATTTTTTTAATGCAATAAATTTTAATTTTTTTTTATATCAAGAATACACCCTCCATTGTACATTGCTAGGCATAAATTCAAATTGTCTCTTGGTCAAATTTTAATTTGTATTCCCAAGTTTACTCACTCTTTTTTCGAATATTATTATATGACTCATGAGTTTAATAATGAATATTTTTTTTGTTTTTATAAATTAGAATCGTAATACTTTTTTTGCTTGTTAAAATTTTATTAATATCTTGACAAACTATTATTCCACTTTAATTTCTTTTTAAAATACTCTCAAACTTCTATGAGAATCTATTTATATCATAAGTTGATCAAATTCGTAAATTTTTCGGGATATCATTTATCCTTAGCTCTCTAATTTTTTGAATATAATTAAAGGTTCTATCGAATTCAGATACGTAAACATCCAAAATATTATTATCTTGATTCGAAAAATGAACTAGAGGTATTGTAATTAAATAATTTTCAATCATTTTTATTAATAATAATAACAATAATATACTCAGTAAAATTTCACAAGTGAAGTTTACGGAGGATAAAATGTATGCAGACCTTATCACTACCTCATAGAGATAGTGAGTCTGTTTCCTGAAGATTCTCCACTCAAGTATCTCCATCGTAAAAGCTGAAAAATACTTGTTATTAACTAACAAAATAATTTTAATTAATTAAATATGAAAGATCTTGTTGCTACTGGTGCATATGGACTACCTTTATTTAGTTCCATTGTAGGGACAACCCTCCATGCTAAGGAAATTAAACTTTGATATAAATGGTCAATTCAAAGCTCAAAAGTTAACTATAATAATTAAATAGAATTCCATATTAGTAACACCAAAAAATAAAATAAAATAAAGTTCTTTAACATATTCTACTTTAAAGTGCTTTCAACCTAAAGTTTAAATTTTGTTCTTCCTCTTTGACTACTTAGCTTTTTAAAATAAACTAAGTGCTCAATTACTTTCAAGTTTTTAACTTTTTTCAAGCCACTTCATTTGGCTTTTTCTCAAAGGAAAAACAAAATAATTAATAGCCACAAATCTCTATATTCTTTATCTACATTATTTACACTACTTTTGCAATTGTGAGATTATGTCAAAGAAATAGTGGGATTTAAATTCTATGACTATTGTGCCCTTTGATAACTTTGCAAAATTTTGACATAATAATAGACTTATTTGTCATTTCTCACACTAAATGCACTTGGTAACTTTGCCAAATTTTGGTATCAAGATTCTCTAAGGATTATCATACGTGGCCAATGAGCAGGTAGAGTTAAATTTAATTAAATTTTTGTCCCGAGAAAGAAATTAATACTTTCCACTTGAGCATTTCTAATCTAATTTAGCAGTGAGACATACATTTTAAGGCAAAATATCGGTCTAATGCACAATAAATGCTACTAAGATCTTTTACTTTGATAGCATCTAAGGTTCATCAGTTCTAGCTTGTCGAAGAGCTAAGTTTGCCTCAATTTTTTGTCTCCTTCCTTCAATCTTTTTCATATTAGCTTCCGTAATACAAACTTTAATGTGTTAAAATGGATTGATCAGCTAATAAAGAGCCGAGTCAATAATCAGCTCAAACTTAAGTGGATTGAACGAGTTATGTTTTCATAGATTAGTTTTACTATTATGCCCTTAATTAGTAGCTTTACAAGATTTGCTCTGATAATGTACTTATTTGTCCTAATAATGGACTTGCTATAATAATGTACTTATTTGTCCTAATAATGGACTTCTAATTTCCAAAACCAAATGCTCTTCCTTTTTTGTGTGTTTCTTTTGCTTTGTGCTTTTACAAAATGAGGGCATTCTTTTTTAAGAGGAATAGTGATTTCCCACTCAACTATCTTTTGAATTGGGGAATGATCACTTCCCTCCTAAGATTCTTTGAAAGATTTCAATTAAATACTAAGTATTCAGGTAGACATTAAAAAAAAAACTAGATAATTTTGATGCGAAAGTGAAATATAAAATGGAAGAGAATGATGAAAAGTTTATCGTATTCTTTTCTAAAATAAATTTCCTTTCTTTTGAGGTTCATGTTCTATCTGAATCTGATATCACTCGGTAACCTTGAGACAGTGCAGAATATGAAAAATTGAAGGGGAGATTTTACTATAATAAAAGTTTGGGACCCTAAGTGGCAATGAAATAACTTGATAGATTTCATACTAATACTCTTTGGGAAAAAAAGAAGAATAAAAGAAATAAATAGTTTCTATTTATCTCTTTAAGATATTAATTAGTTAAATTTCTCCTGCAAAGAAAAGAAAAGTAAAATAAAACAAATAAAAAGAGAAGAAAGAACAAGAAGTTGACTTCTAGAATTTAAAATTATATTATAACAACATAATAACTTATCGTAATTTAACCTATTATAACAAATTATCTATCATCATTATTTTAAGTTACAAATCAATAATGCTAATTGCTAACTATTAAATAAAATTATTTATAATTATCTCTTAAATAACTAAATATCATATATATTTTTATTTTCAATATATTCAATACTTAGAAGATAGGTTTTCCCCCTTTTTGACATAATACTTTAAAAACAAAATTAATAGGGAAAATGTTATGTCAAGTCACGTATGTGATGACATAATTCACTTAGGTCATCATCATATATCGAAGTACAAATGATGTCTAATCCACGTAATTAGAAGGAGTATCAGAATTTGAAATTTATGAATTTAATATTTCGATCAATTTAAGTTATAGAGTTTTAAATTAATAATTTATATATATTCAATAATTTTATTTAGATAAATATAATATTTAGACCTAAATTATTGGAGTCGAACCAACTCGTACTTGACTTTCGATTCCACCCTTAATTAAGACATCATCAAAGGTTATAATATTATTGAGTGACCTTGAGTTCAGGTT
>DF358908.1:20546-33687 GCA_000787875.1 Solanum virginianum | reverse complement strand
AATCGCTCTAGAGTACGTGTACTTTAATAAATTACTTTAAAAGTTTAAATTTTTCGGCAGAAATTCTGATTAATTTGATTTAATTCAAAGTGAAATTACTTTCAATAATGCGCTATTTATCTTCATTTTTTTTTTCTTAAATCTAATTATTTCAACCTTAAAATGAATATCAAATACTCAATATCCAACACAAAATAAGAAATTTCACTTTAAGATCTTGTTTTGTACTATTTTTGGGGTTTAAAAAAAAAGGTGAAAGATAGCATAAGGTTTATAATGAGAGAGAGACTGGACAATTGAAGATATTTTTATAAAATGACATAGCTAGGGACATAAGAATAATTGAGAAAGAACTCTACTACCTAACAAATAATATAGTGAACGATGATTTATATCGATAAGGTTGACATATAAGTTATTCTGATACCATTTGTAATGACCTAATCCACTAGTAATATTGTCTGTTTTGGGATTTCGCCTGCATGACTTAGAATGCATTACTAGTAGGTTAAATTTGTTTACTTATATACCCAACATCTCTCTTGTGTTTTTGTCGATGTGAGATTTCTATCTAAAGATAGATTGTTACATAACCTCAGAGTACAACCTTTCGATATAAATTCAAATTAATCGAACCTCAAAATAAATATCAAATATCAAGATAATATTAAAAAAAGAAAATAGTGTTGTGCTTCTTGACTTTTCCAAGTTGTTAAAAAAATGACAAAATGTTGATATGTACCATAAACGGTGCATGTTCAACAACGACACTCTCTTTGAATAAAGAAAGAGATTTTTTTTTAAAAAAAAAATATACTTAGTGATAGAGTTAAAATTTTTAATGTTATAATTTTGAAATATATTTTATTTAACTTATTGAATTTTAAAAAAATAGTAGTCTTATATTTGTTTACTTTTAGCGTATTTATATTGCCTTTATTTTTTGTGTTGTCATTTTCTGTCTTGATATGTTAATTTTATCATATTTGTATACTATTATTTTTCTGATTAGTCGATCTTTTTGTCCCCTTTCCTTTTTTTTTATCATATCTAGTTTATTCTGCTTTGGGTTTTTGAGACGAGGGTTCCAGGAAACAATCTCTCTACCTCTATGATATAGTGATAAAGTCTGCGTACATTCTACCCTCCCCAAACCCCACTTATAGAATTTCACTGGATATGTTATTGTTGTTGTATATACATATTAAACAAATTTTACAACAAAAATATCAAAATTTTGAAGTAAAAGTGTTGAGTTTTACTGAATCTATGGTTATAACGATGACTCCACCCTTTGTATACAATGACGTAGCCACTCTTTTGCTAGAGCCTAGGGGGTTTATTTAAACTTTCTTCAATAGAAGATTATACAATTTTTACACTAATGAAACTATTTTATATCTATATATCATAAATATTATAGGCTAATTCGTATGCTTATTTTTTTAAATTATAATTTTCTTAATTAAAATTCCGACTCCAGATATTAATTGTATATAGTAAGCTTCCTATTGAATTTCAAGAAGAGAGAGTCCAAAAACTTTAAAACAAATAAAACGGACAATGAAAATCACAATTGAAATTGACTTGAGTTAAGTAGCTGCCAAGCGCATCTACCACAAGATTTTTTAAAATAATTTTGGACCAAAAATTCAAAACAAGTTAAGCTTGCTATTTAAAATAGTCACAAAAATGTGTGGTTATAAAAATATTTTAAAAAAACTTTAATTATTACAATATAAAAAAAATATCATCCTTTTTCAACCGACTAAAATAGAGGTAATAATGTTTACGACTCGGTCAAAATTTTTGTAAAGTCCAAAATCCTACGTAATTTCATCTCTTTGTAGACATGAATTTGAAAGGAAAAAAAATTAGTTCACCTAACTAAATTTCAAATAAATAATCGACATAAATTCATAACATTAAATGTATAATAAATATAATGTTAAGAATTTTAAAAAATTAAATTCATATAATTCAAATTCTAAATTCGTGTCTATATACCAATAATGTAAGAAGAAATGATATTAAAATCATATATTATAAATAAACTTTTATTACAAATACAAATATGTGATAGTAACGTGGAGAACACGTTATATGAACTGACCACATTATAGCTGGTAAAAACTATATTAAAGGGAACAAACTAATTCAAAATTATTATTTTTTTTAAAAAAAAAATGGAATAGAAATAATGTTTCAATTTCAAAATAATTAATTTTGAGATAAGTTATTCCATGATTTTATCTCAACCAAATATAAAAAAAGTTTATCCTAAAATTAATTATTCCTAATCTCTCGTACCAAACGAACTCTAATAATATAAAAATTGTTTATCACTAATGGTGTGTATAATTAATTAATCGAAAAAGCCCAAAAATATTATTTTAGGCCTGGGTGGAACCACTTTTATCCAAGGTTGTTGAAAAATTATATTATGTCAACCTATATATAGGTAAACAAATTCTTTTTTCCGCACGTATATTATGCATAATTTATATATTTAGTCATTTCAGCTTCTTTATATAATTTTTTAAAATTTTGATATTCGTTTGCAAAAATTTTAGTTTCGTCACTCATTTTAAACTATTTTTTGGAACTCACACATCGTGGATGTTGTTAAGAGGCCTCTAGTTGGTGCTTTGCACGTCTGCTGGGCTAGCTATGTAATACTTTCTTTATTCAAATTAAATTAACAATCAGTTTAGCTCAAAAACTTTAATTCAAAATAATAATTATTTTAGGAAATATAAATCTAAAATTGCTGATTATTTCCAATTATATCTTTAACTTAATAAATTATCCATTTTTTTTAATAAATGTGAAAAAGATTAAAGTGATACGTTAAATGATATGCTTGTCGGTTTGAGTTTAGCAAGATTGTTGGTAGATTACTTTGATTGTTAAAAAACTTTGTTAGGTGAAAGTTAGATGAAAGAGTACATCAATGATCATCCTTAATTTATTTTCTCAAATATTAATTTATTTGTTTTCTTTTAACATAATTAAGCTCAACAAATTAAGCAGTTGAAGTTTGATCTATCAAGAACTTATAGGACTAGAAATTATTTTTTGTATATTGCACTTCTTAAAGTAACATGGTGAGACGAGGATTTTCTGAAAACAGTCTCTACCTCTATGAGGTAGTGGTAAGGTTTGCGTATATTTTTACTCTTTACAGATCCCACTTGTGAAATTCTACTAGGTATATTGTTGTTGTTTTATGTAACATGGTGGGTCTTAGTAGATACATGAATCGAGATTTATCAGAAATGATCTCGTTCTCTTCACACTGGGGGAGTAAAAATGTTCACACACCATCCTCTCTAGAATTACTGATGCTAGGTTGATGTTCAATAATTTTAATATTTGGATGTAAAATTTAGAAAATGAGATTGTTTTATGATGACTGATTGTCTGGATTTTACTATAAAAAGATATCCTAGTGCACGAAGCATTCCATGTTTAGTTAGGATTCAGGAAAAGGCTACAACTCAAGGTGTGTAATGTAGACCGGCCCTACCGTGACACGAGTTTATTGTTGGCATGGCACATGTAGTAGCAAGTGAAAGAGCTGATATGCTGATATGGCATGATCAAGGTGTCTCATTTAAATCACCATAGGATGTAGTGTAGTGGATGGGGCTCCCTTAACCAGAGGTCTCGGTGATTTTTGTCTTAGTTTTAGTATGTCGGATATGCCTTTGACAAAGCCTTACCAGCTAATTTCATAGCTCGAACCCGTAACCAACTATTCATGCTTCCCCAGTTTTGTCATGATCAAAGACCACTAGCAGTCTCATACAATAAAACCAACCAAGAGTGTCAATGAACTAAAGCAAATGGAGGAGAAATATTTAATATCCTTCTATCAAAAATGCAAGAAAATTATATATGATTTTCATGGAATCCATTATTTCTAGTCCCTTTGCTACTCTGAAGAAATTTCATACAACATCTATGTTTCATGGCTCACAGCCAATTCAGTTCAAGGAACTTTTCCAGAATTGCCAAAAATGTATATAATTTTAGGAAAATTAAAGCAATTCCGGAAACAGAATGAGGCACAGAAGATGCACAAACATGAAACGTTTATGAAGATTGAAGGAACCTGAAAATCCACTTAACAAAGAGGTCCATCCAAATGTCGTTTGATTGTTGTTTACTTCGATTCCTCATCCAGCAGAAAAGATGTACAGGAGAGAAGCGATGACAACTCTTCATCTGTTGCCAATCCAGTACCTTGCCATCGTATTCTACCAAATTTGTCAAGCAAGAACATGTACCTGTAAATTTGATACAGAACAGAAAAATTTTGTAACTCAATTCTTCCGCTTAGTCAATAAGGAAACTGAAAGGCAGCATTAACACTTCATACCCAGTCAGAAGGTTCAGTATTTTAAGTTCTTTCCGGAAATAGTAATGGTCTCCAAATGAATAAACAATCTGTCTATGCAAGGCATCCTTGTTTTCATGAGGGTTAGATTTCCTCATCATCCGAAGTAGCAGTTTCTTTACAGGACTGAGTGTCAAAAACCATGAATCTATAAGGGAGATCTGCAAATAATTTAAAGATTCTCATGAAAACCAGAACTACAGGCGTCAATGCATTTGACAAATGCGAGTGAAAGATGTCCAACTTGCATCTATTCCATAAAAAAGGCCATTTATAGAGTTTACTCCTAGCCACTTCTTTTTTTGTTCAAGAAAAGTGAAATATCCCCAATTTTTTCATAAAGAAATTAAAAGCATGCTGTAGAAGAGCGACATCATCACAGAAACCTCTTCCTTCAGCATTGGACATCTATCTGTCTTATACTATCTACTGGAACTTGCTTCTCTAGATTCCAAATATTTCTTTTTCAGTTCATATTTGTTGCATCTTCAACAACAACAATATACCCAGTGGAATCACAAGTGCAGTCTGGGAAAGGTAAGATGTACGCAGACCTTACCTTGCCTTTGTGGGGTATAAAGATTATTTTCGATAAAACCTTCGGCTCAAAAGAGAGTTATCTAGAGAAGGGTTGCAAGAAGAAAAAATGGCAACAAAATATCAAGATACAAAGCACAATGAAGCAACTGATAGTACTTGTTGTGACTTCAACAGCTAACTAATTTCCAGAAGAATGTATAGCAGTTAGAAACACATTTCTTCATGCAATGTTGCTACACTTCACGACAGTATTGTAATTTTGAGAATGACACTATTACGCAAAAGAACCATAACTTTGAGAGTGAAATTAAGAGTCATTTAGCTCAACTACTATTAACTCCAAGAACATCCCAAACTCATATAAGGAAACAGAATTGTTTGAAATATTAAATCCTCGTTGAATCCCCAACAATCAAAAAGTAACTTAAGTGAGGAAGGGTATGGTATGAGAAACATTTTAAATAAGATGTACCAGAGACTTGAGTCTTCAGGATATGGTTATCTACAGTTGTATAAACCTAAAACAGGTCCTATATGTAAGAGACATGCATGTAGGAGTGCTGTTCTTTCATCTAAGAAGTAAAACTGTGATACCTCATAGAGATGAACCCCTTTGGAATCTTTGAATGTATCCAGAAATGGCTTACTCCAAGAATCTATCATTGCCTGCCAAATGTGGTCCAAACTTCAGTATATAACTAGAGAAAAGGAAGTTATACTGTAATGTTGTTTATACATCTAAGTGTTAAATCAACCTGCATTATCTTAAGACAAGCATGGGACAAGGTTTAATTTCTATTTTTCAGAACTCTAAGCTTTAATTTCATATATTAAACATTAAGGTAAAACATACATGAGGTTGTAGTTAAACATACTGGAGTTATAGTTTCAACTCTTAACAATTTTGTTAAATATGTAGCAACTAAACGAAATCTATTCATGTGTTCCTAAAAAGACATGCATGAGCCCACACTGCTCTTTTCTTTTGATGGAATTGTTAAAAAAATCCCACCAATAGCACATCTTTGATAAAACTTTGAAATTTTCAACCTACTAATAGATGCTTATTTCGTAATATATCCACTCAAGGAGGTATGGTCCTCAAAAATTACTGTAACAGCACTAGTGTTGATAGCATTCATTTTGACAACTCTAAATCATATTCACAATAAAACGCAACCAAAAGACCAACAACCGTTAGGCAGCAAATGATGCCTCATCACTGATAAACCACTGGTAGATATTCTAAGCTCTGAGAAATGTTAAAGGTACTTTGGACTAGCTAGCTGTCCAAGATGATGCCTCTGTTAAGACACCATATTGTTACAAAACTAATTAGCAAGACCAAAATGACTTCTTCCTTTGCTAATAGGGGGAGTTACTGATTTACAACAGATTTCTTGTCAAGTTTTAGCTTCAACCATATAGGTCATATTAATAAAATAAATGTAAGAACCACTAAACTTCCAAATAAGAATTTTTTCGGGAAAAAAGATGATTGATGTCATCTGTGTGAACTATATGTCCATAACTTCTGGGACACAGCATGAGAGTTTATGGGTTAGTAGATAAAAAGGTTTCTGAGTACTCTAAACTTTCATAAATAGGCATGCTCAAAAAGTACAGATAATTAGTAAGCTCGATGATAGGCTGATGGAAAACACAAGGATCCCTTTTACTTCAGTCGAGACCAGCAATCAATTAGAGTGACTCTAACCTGTGAGTTAGCACGAAATGAAACACACAACAATGATGCCTTTGGTGCTTCTGGTTTATTTTCCTCTACACCATTCCCAGTGGGTGTGATGGGAAGCTTAAGGCTTGAACCAACTGAGTCATTCACTTCCAAAGCAGGAAACTTCACGGCCGCCATTGCTGGAATTATAATCTTATTTGCAGTGGCAATCTATGTTCCGCCATTATCATAATGGACACAGTAAAAGGTCAACAAAACTGAAAAGGCAACAATTAAGGTAGTGATTTTTTACATACCTTACCACCATGCTGCTTCAGCTCATTTATATCAGCAAAGTAACCCCGGTTCATCTCATCTTTACTGCCCTAAATCACATAATATACATAAAGTGAACTTCAGAGTCAATTGAAATAAGCTTAATGATATTAAATTGAAAAAGAAAAACGAAAACTTACAGCCGAGCACGCTCTTTCTCAATCGCCTCCTTATTTCCGAACTGTAATCAAATGAAAATACTCAATACATGGAAAATTTCTGCTTACTCCTACAATAATAGTTTTTCTTTCCATTCTAGATAAAACAGTCTCTCAAGAAAAATTAATCTTCCAATAGGAAGAAATGCAAATTGTATGAGTTTTCATATAGTTTTAAAAAAATTCTGGAAAGTCAAAGAGTAAGAAAATTATACAGCCTTTGAATCCCAAGTAGACAAGAACGAACACAACTAATTAGACAAATGAATTCACGTTTACCAAAAAGTTGAATAACAGTGTCAAACTCTTCATTTCATAATTTGGGCACAATTTCACCATAGTTGAAAAGATGCTTTGAGTCGTGTTTCTTCAAATGAATTTAATGATTTCCACTCAGAATGTTCAACTTTTGCAGGCTGTTTTTCCAATTGAAGTTCATGTCCAAACTCAACTTCAAGTTCCACATACTCTTTTTCAACTTCTACTTCAAATACTATTTTTTCAACTTCCCATTTATTGGCAATCTTTCCTTGAGAAAAATATTTTTCTAGCATTTGATTACCATGTCAAGACGGTAACAGCTTGTAAAAAATGGTTGTGACCTATTGTATCATATCGTATTGTAACTTTAAATACAACGTTTGTTTTGATTGTTACAAATATTTTATTGCATTGTATTGTAATGATGAAAAGTATCACTACGGATTTAGTGTGATTGCATTACTATCTTTTTGTTTCTCATCTTCCCCTTATTATTTAATAATCTCAAGGGGTTCCATCATAAACAACCTCTCGAGCTCCAAGTTAGGGGTAAGATTTGCACATGCTCTACCCTCCCAGACCTCACTTTCTGAAACAACTACACTGGATATATTGTTGTATTTACTCTTTAGAATACCTTATTTCATAATACTATATCCCGCCTATTCTTCATATTGTTGGTGCATAAGCATGATGAAATGACAAGAAACAACACAATAGATCCAAACGTTACGTTCACCAAAATAATATAATACAATACAATATTTTTTTATGACCAAGGGAAGTCACAGCCGCTACCTTTTGGTTGGATAAACCCTACTCCTAATAGCTCGAAATCACACCGGCACAATAACCCGTACTAGGCAAGCCTAGTGCAATGAGCTCTATTCGAAAGGAAAACCCCTTGCTTTTGCTGGCAAAGGATTTCGAACTCGACACGTGAAAATCTCAAGCCCAAACCACTGGCACTCTAAAGGGTCTATAATACAATACAATAAACTAATACATTTTCTTTTATAACTGTGTTGCCTGAGTCAGCTTGCTCACACCTCAACTAATTCCACCGAGCACCTAAGAAATCACCTAATCTCTTTGACAATTGAACCTGAAACCTCACAATTCTCAACCCAACACATTTATGAACCAATACGTAACAATCATCAAAACAAGCTATGCCTAACCAAGAATAATTGAACCAACCTGATAAATATCGAGGAAGCGATTGGAAGTCCATTGACATGGATTTTGTAGAGCTATTAGATAAACAAATTTCTCTTCTCCACAGGATTTTTTTTTGAATTACGAACTGCTACAGCTGAACTAAATCTTTTAAGCCCTAACATTTTTCAATGATTTTATTCATCAGTGTTTCTTCAAATTAGGTTATTGGGATCGGAGAGTGACGAAGAAGAAGAAGAAGAAGAAGAAGAAACGGGCCAGTTTGTGGGCTTTCTACCTAACGATAGGGCCCAGGCCCAAGTTATAAAGAGGACTCAAAGATCCAATCTTTTGGGCCTACACTAGCCCAACAAGGGAAAATTATATATATATATATATATACAAAAAAATAAAAGTTTATAAAAAAAAGTAGCTCATGTTTTATTTACATAAAAAAAAGCCCAAAATCAATGAAATTATACGATATAATTGTCAAAAGTTATAGAAAGTATATACTACTATACAAGATATATTACCTATACATGAGCTATACACTAAATATACATTATGATACATAAATATACACTGATTATATATGCTATACAATGAGAACTACTTTTTTTGTAAACTTTTTACTTTTTGTATATATATGTAATTTCCTGGTGGCGCGGCCGGGTCCAAGGCGAGCGCGGTCGTCGTTCACAAGAAGCATGTTTGTTGGGAAGATAGGGGGGAAGGCCCCGTGCCTGCTGCGTCTACCAAATCCGAGAATCCGAGCCTATTCATTTTAATTTTGTTGGGTAGTTGACAGTGACTTTGGGAATAGATTTCTTGAAAGGGACTGGATAAGCACTCGATGTTTGCTAATACTAGAGTTGGAATTCTCTGCTCACCTCAAAAAAAATTCATTGCTTTGACCATCCTCACTGACCGAGGATACTTTTAGCCTTCAAAGAAGACCAATTGTATCTTTTCTACACATTTTCCATCCTAAAATGACAAATAAAAAAAAAAAGAAAGAGTGTTATTGAATATTTATTCTATATAGTAAGTATCATATGTTATAATATAATAAAATAATGCCTATATATATTATGTGGTTAAAAAACTATAAATTCTTCACTCACGAGAAAAAATAAATTTTTCTTCATCACAAATTCAAAATATAAAAATGATTTCTTATAGAAAAAATTTACATACAATAAATTTTTATAAATCGATGTTTTCTAGAACCACACACGTGGGGTAAACTTTAGATGGGGCGTGCAATTGACAAAACCGATGAGCTTATCATTAATATTACATCTAATAATGTTGTGTGTGCATGTGTGTTTGAGAGAGGGGCCCTCCACTTGAAAAATATGAATAACAAAGGATAAAATGATATCAAAATTTAAAATTATATTAGTTTTCATTGGTCACGTGATTTGGTTATTAATCATTTTTTGCTAATTTTTTTTCTTTTATTTTTTATCATATCTAATTTATTCTGCTTATGTGTTTTTGAGACAGAGTTTCCAAGAAACAATCTCTCTACTTCTATGAGATAATTGTGAGGTCTGCGTACATTCTACCCTTCTCAGACCCCACTTGTGAAATTCTACTGAGTATGTTGTTGTTGTTTATTCATTCGTCAAAGACTTTGACCAAGCTAGAATTATGAATGATTGTGAATTTTATAAAAGGTAATATATTGGTTTCTGTATATATTAGTAATTCCTACATATTAAGCAAGAAAAAGTTAAATTCAACACAAATGCAAAATCTAAATCAGAACTATTGAGATATACTAAAGTCGTAAGTCAAATTCTAAAAAATTATTTAGACAATTGATCAATATTTATATATTTGAATCTTTTTATACATGATAACTCTAATCGATTGTCACAAATTAAAATTTAGTATTTTTTTTTCTTTTGCACCTCATTATATAAATTTAAACTTTACGAATAACAATAATAATATACTCAGTGAAAACTTAAACTATCTGATACAAATTATATTAATTTCTTGATGATTATGAAGATACATTTAGAGAAGAATATAGAGAATTCATCAATAGAGATAATTTTTTCTCTCACTTTTTTCTCCTTTTTCTTTCTTAATTTATATTGTAGAAAATACAATAAATAGACTAATTATAATTTATATTGTAGAAAATACAATAAATGGACTAATTATAATTTATTGCAATTTCCCTTTTTTGATGGCCTTGAGATCAGCATAGTAATTTGTTATCCATCCTTCAATGATTTTAACCTCTTTTTCCCTTTGCGTGGTTAGCCATTCTGGATCAGTTGGCTTTTTTGCAAGAATGTCTAGACAATGAGAACCTACAAAAAAAAATGATAATAATTTAAAAAAATTACAGTCAACATATATCTACAAGGAAAAGAAAATGTTTTTTTGTTTTTCACTCGACATGTGATACTCATTTTGAGGACTCGATTCATCTGAATTCACGTTTTGTTTGCATATTAAAGAGGGGAAGTGCTAGGTAAAGTTTACAAAATAGCCACTTTTTAGCCCTTTAAATCAAAAGTTAATCATTCTCATTGAATTTCACCTATAAAAATTTTAGAAACTCCAAGACAACAATGACTATTTTCGAAAGACATGATCGAAAAGTAACCAGTGGGTATTGTTTATATAAAGTTCTCTCTACCAATGACTATGATTGATATTTTCATGAACCCAAAATATCTTATTAAAAATGAAATAGTTATATCCATTTTATTACAAAACTTTACAATATATAACAATAACATATCGAGTGAAATTCCACAAGTGGAGTTTAGGGAGGATAAAATGTATGCAGACTTTACCACTACGTCATAAAGATAGAGAGACTATTTCTGAAAGACCTTAATCTCAAAAATATTATCCCAAAACAAAAAATACTAGATATAAAACAACGATTGAAATGGATATTATAATTTTTTTTATAATTATCTTTTGAAGTAAACATCACTAATTTCTTTTTCACATACTTATATAAATCTAATGACATTGCCTATTCTACCAATACAAACATCATGAATCCCCTTTTTACTAAAACAAAAAAAAAAAACTTTGTTAGGAAAGTGGATAATGACATACCATTGTGTGTGTGGATAGCTTGTAGATTAGAAGATATATCTTTCAAAACCCTAAAATAGAAAAAAAAAAATTGATGTAAGAATAAATAAAATCAAATAGAAAAAGGAAAAACAATAATTTTGTGTGTGTGTTGGGGGTGGGGTGGGGTGGGGGTTGATATACTTACCCTCCACTACTATAAGGATCTCTTAGGCCATTAGAGAAAATGATGTTGCTAGCAAACTTATGAAGAATTAATTTTATGTCCTGCAAAAATTCAATCATGTAAGTTATATATCTAATTTTATAGTATAAGAAAAAAGTAACATGACAAAAAGAAGGCATAATAAAAGAATGTTGCAAGAGGTATTAAATTGAGTCTTGATCAGAAGGAAGTCATTTTTAATAGAAAGTATTTTATTTTTAAAGTAGATTTTTTGATTATGTGGCTTGCACTTTTCAAAAAAATAATTACAGTATTTATATTTTGAATGTTTGGAAAAAAGGATGTACCCATCATCATTTACAAGCAACATGGTTTTCGAACACAAATTTAGATTAATCAATCTCAAAGTAAGAACCGTATCATATTCTAAAAAATGAATGAATTTTCGATGAAATTTTTTAAGGAAGTCAAAAATATGAAAGTCTTTTGTGAAAATTTTGTCAGAAAAGCTTATGATAAGCAAAATTTTAGAGGACCTACATTTGAAAGTTCTATGGAAAACTCTATTTATTTTTAATAATGTATACATTATATATATGTAATTGGTGCATGTGTAATCGCTCACTCTCATACATACTATATATATACATACATACACACACACACATATATATATATATATAATGTGATTGTACGTGCATCACACACATAGATATATAATTGTACATCAGATAGAAAATCAAAACTTCAAACTCAGTTAATTCGAATATAATAATAAATTAAAATATGAGAAAGAAATATACATACATGTCCTCCATAATAAGTTGTGACCCAATGTGGACGAGGTGAGACGCCAAACATGTCCTTGCAATCTTTTATGTATTCATTTAAATTGAAAGGAGATGAAAAAAACATTGTGTCATTTCCCCCATGACCTAGAGGTATCACCATCTCACTACATGTCTACAAAATAATAAAACAATTCAGTTTATTTGTATCTTAATTATTTTATTATACAATATTTATTATTTTTTATCAGCACAATTACAAATAATAATTTTGTCTATCAAAAAACATACGCAAATATAAGAAGACATCAACTAATATTTATATCTATCGGGGTTTAAATCCCGACTCTAGGTCAGCGTATACCCTTAGGTCCATACAATCAAGTGTTTATTATCATTTCCCACCAAATATCATAAAACATTGTTAGTTATGACTGATACATATAAAAAAACACTTTATATTTTTATTTTTGCTGGAATTTGGATTATGTTATCCAAAGTTTTTCCTGACTCTATTGATCACTTAAGCTACTCATAACTAGGTACCTGCTATGTCCTCATCATAGATCGAGCAATTCT